>JAQFYU010001449.1:0-14842 GCA_034694905.1 Ceratophysella granulata
GTTTGAATAAATTAAAATTCTCGGGAATAGAACAATAGGACTTCCTTTCACGAGATTTCGCTTTCATCCACAGAAACAATTAATAAAACACACCATGGATGGTTCACGACCAGGTGAACACGAAACACGACTACACCAACAAACCATAATTTCAAAAAAATAAGCTGCACATCCCAAAATTCAAAATTGTAAATCAACCAACGTATGAACCCACAACCCACCTACACGGGAATTACAGCCGAACACTAAAACTCGAATAGGCCGACATCTCAATCGGGAATATTAAATTTTTAATTATTCTCTCCTCCTAGTCGTGAAATTGTGAAAACTTTTCCTTTTGGATTTGGTCAGTATTAATTTGATTTTTACGATCATGATGCAAGGCAGAGAACAGATTAGTGAGATTATAATCTCCAATCCCCATAAATGACAAAACTCAATACAATTAAACGGACGGACGTGTAGAACTGTGGAAGGAAACAGAAATTACTGTACAAATCTTCCCACAGCCTACCCCAACAGCTAAAGCATTAACATTTGAACAAATTAGTTTTTGCTCAATATGTGCTTGATTAATTGACAGGAGTTGCAGAACAAGTCGTTAAGTATATCAATTGCAATCATGCCAATTAATCTCTCAGCTAATTATTGACAGCAGCATCAGGAACTACACTTGAGATGTGAGATGCTTCGTCAATCAATTGGTTCTGCTAAAATTTACCAAAAATTACAAATTGCAGCTAAAGCGTAATAAACGTTATGCCCAATTGTCACAAAAGTAATTAACCAAACCAGATCAATTAAACAACCTCGAATCTTGAAGACGATGCATAAACAGAATTGTGCAAACAATAGTCTACTTTTCCTTCCGCAGCTATTAGACAATTAGGCATCAAAACGAGAAATAACCAATTAATAAATGTCTCAAGTTTCATAGGAATTGGAACAATTAATTTCCTTGCCAGACCTGACCTCGCAGATCAACATAGTCCAATTAGCTAAATACAAAACAATTAAATCGATACTGCAGCAGTAGAAGGATTAGACGTATTTACTTTCCCAATGACCATATAAGTACATCAACAACAAAGGTTGACCTTTGGGAAAAATTTCTATTTACCCTAAACAAATGTCACGCCAATTGGAAATTCAACAGGGCCAGGCCAGATTGACACAATGCGTTTTATCGCGTCCATCAATTAGCGTTGGACACACTCTAGTCTCAAAATGATTGCATGATTCAAAATTGAGTCTCTGCATGCCTCCACACCAAGAGACTAACAAATGCTAATCAGAAATCACTTGAAATCACAATAAATTTAACCTTAGCACAATAGACAGCTATTCAGTGGACTCACCTTAGAAAATGGAACCTAGGCTCTAAGCTTATTGTTATTTTACGAGTCACAATTTCGGTCACGGACACTTGGATTGGACAGAAGTAAACAAATATAAATCCTTATTCCACGCCACATTTGGACTGTGTCCATCCTCGTTCGTGAAAAAATTAAAGTTTCAAGTGCAGAAGATCAGAATCAGTGTCAACTCGCTGAGCAACAATGTAACAATGTCCGTAAGTGAGGATCAACCACACGGACTTATGTTGAACTCACACATGTTCAACTTGAAGTTGGGACCAATGTCGAAAGTCGGAGCCCTTTTATATACACTTTCCATACAGAACTCATATGGCCTTTCATTCACGCCTGACCCAGAATTACTCAGAACACGACACAAGCTCACGTGTCACCAAAATAAAGGGACCCGGACATCTGAGACTTGAGTGGTTCCAAAATTCAGTAATGAACTTGGTTTGCGCTGAAGCAAAAAAGGTTCCCCGCCTATTCATTATAGACTTTGGACCCTTCTGGTCGATCCTTCTGTTTTAATTTTTAAGAAACTGTTGGAGCTCAGAATTCATTTCAAAACTGGATTAGGCTGGGCATAAATACAAATTATTTTGGAGTGTCCATTTACCCCAGCTGTATATTCTGATTAGAAGGGGTTGGGTTCAGCCGCTCAATTGAATCTGCAACAAGAAGGGATTTAATTTAATCTCTCTGGCTTCTTTTAATTACTTTTTGGGTTTTAGGAACCCCGAGTTGGGGGCTTAATCATATTACCACAGGGATAGTTAGGAAAACAATGGAGCACTTCAGGCATAATGACAGGACAAGGGGTTGGTGCTAAGGACGTTTATTTGATTGATATGGATGCTTAGCATGGGCTTGGTGGATTAGGTTACAGGAGAGGGAACCTTTGACAGGTCCATGATGCAATGGGAGACATTCTAGATTTGCTATTTCATAAATGCAGATTTATATCATCTGCTTGTATATTGTATATCGAATTAGGATCAGGTAGGACTTTTCAGGCAAAATCATATTTTTTTGCAGGTTCTGATGGATATTCTAACTTAAGAATTTAAAGATTCAAACCGACTTGATTCCAATATTTATTATAACTTTTTTTTGTTAAATTAGTTATCAATTAAAGCACTGCGCTGATATTTTGTTTTTTGCAATATCATTATTTGGAATTTCAAAACAAAATCCCTGTTTGATTTTAAATTTACATTCGATCGGTAGGTTTTTACAACTTGAGTTAAGTACTGGCTTTATATATTTTTACTTTGTTTTAAAAAGCGCATATTTTTGCATAGGTACTTGTATGTAAAACGGCATAAAAAAGGATTTTTGCATAATTATGTAACTTAACTGATTTCCACTGCAAATGTTTGAATATAACCTGGATTTCACTGCATAGTTGTAGCATACAATGTATTTGCATATATCGGATTTTTGTTGCATATTTAAGCATACAACTGCTTTTAACCGTATATTTTAGTGCATATGCTGGCATTCACGGTACACATGTTGGAGTTTATTTCGATCGTTCTTTAGCGCATACGTACGAGCCGTTCTCTACTCATAATTAATCGCTACCGAATCTAAAAGGCACCCTAGGCTTTAATCTTTAATCCAGAAATAGAAACTGCAGTTGAGAATATTCAATCCTACTTAATGCAATTTTCAATGAAAGCAAACCAAGCCAAACCACCTGCAAGGGTTTAGGCTTTATCCTTCCATCAAACTAAATTGATAGCGGCAAGTAAGACAAATGATCTCCCTATTGACAGTCAGTGAAAGTGCTACCAAATTGAGTTAGGTCTGTCAATAAAGCAAACCAAGGTAGTAATTGCAGTGCAGAACCAGAACTAGCCTTCCTCAACAGTGCATATGGACTCTCTTTGTCATTTAAATTCATTACTGTCATCATGAGCATGATAATTTTCATTCAACTCCTTGATCTGAGTTATTATACGTTCGACAGAGGAACACATGCTGAAATTGACTCCCTTTCATCTAACAGCAAGATCCTGATTTCTGATTTTCCCTTAAAAACTTCAAACAAAACGGAAAACACGCCTTCTTCTACACAGAACTTTACTAACAAGCACAAGGCACACTAAAATCTTGTCACAACTCAAATACAAATTAGATCCAAATGTTGCCTTATGTAATAGGTCTGGGCTTATAATATAACGTTACACAATGCACATGGATTTATGCAGGGAGGCAGTGCTTCTTGTCAAATCACCATAAACTACTTCCGTCTCCTCCTGCTGATTTTAAAATTGTAAACTACACATGGTGGGCCAGGCTGGGAGATTTTCATCATGATGAAAACCAGCGTTTCCAATTACAGAACAAAGAAACTAATAATTTATTTTCTTTTTTCAAACAGCACCAACTTCCCTTAACTCACTTAAACCAAACCACTTAATTTGAGAAATATTTACTTTACTTATGCCAGTACTTTGGGCTTCAAAGCTCGACATGACGTATGACGTCAAACGTCAAACAAAGCAATTCCAAATACCAATCGTATAAGAAATTAATGTCAGACGTCAGACGTTCTTATATTTTGCCTGCACCTGGTATATTTATAATCTGTCTAAATATATAGCTAGATATGGAAGCAAGAACAAACTGCGTTTTTGAATATCTTTGACTAAAATTGCATTTCAGTAAAAAATAAATTCTTATTTTATTGGATGCAATAACGGCGGCAAGTAAACGTACTTCTTCAAACAAAACTTCATTCTATTGATCTAATTTGTATTTTTTTTTAATTTTTCAATTATATTTTATGCTCGAAAATTCAAACATCCATGAATGTAAGCGAACTATACAATTGTACACATGATGCGATACGCAACATTCAAAATTTTTGAGTGTTGCGTAAAAATATTTCGGGAATCCCTCAAAAACGTCCCTGCTCATACCTTACCTGCACTTCATTTCAGCAAGTTTTTCCGTTCCAATCTCAATTTGAAGAGCAATATTTTATAAGTACTTGAAGAAGACCATGAGGGACCTGATGCACCCTTCACTTCAAATTCAAACCCGAACCCTCTTGAAGAAGAATAGAACTGGAATGTAGTCTGGTTTTGGGAACACAAAATGGCACCATATTTCCAATTCTTATCCGGGTACCCAGCCGTGTCCCATATACAACTTTATTGAATGGCACGCGACAAGGCCAGAGGAGCAGATGGTTTGGGATCCGAAAGGAAAATATATGCCACCGAAAAATTGAACCACTTCAAAATCAAAGTCCAATCCAGGTTCGAGTATCACATCACTACTGCATAATATGTAGGTAAGGTAACTACAAACAGAAGAGATCAAATCCAGTGCAGCTGTGGTATTCTCTATTGTTCCGAATATTCTGAAGAGCTAAAGGTGAAAGGTACTTTGCGTCAGTTTAGAAAGCAAGATCTATTCTCTGTTCCGTATTCTACTTCTATCGACCTTTCAATTCAGAATTCTAATTCTATCTCTGTACAAATATTATGCAAAGCCAAGCAATGACGAGTTATAGTAGCACCCAAATAATGGGAGCAGGGAACAATGCTCTCTGAGGGTAAATATTACTGATTGTGACGTGACGTAACTTTATCTGTTCCTGGCTACTACACTACTACTGGTTTAATTTGAAATTTTGTGCTAATGCATTTTTTGGGTTACCCAGCTCAGCTCCAGATAGCTACTGGACACTGGACTAAATTGATTTCCAACTGGCACAGTTATCGGTGATAGGTACTAACGCTACTACGAGTACTTAGTAATTGAGGTTTTATTTTATGTGCATTTAGGTCGTGTTTCAACGGTTGCACGAAGAACATACTGATATATTTCAATTGGAGAATAAAATAAAATACACTGAGTCCCTTATGTCAAAAAAAAATTCAATTATAAATTTTATTAGTTGTTGATCGCAAAGTGCATTTTCCTCTTTTACTGGAATATGTACTAATTTATTATATAGTGTGAAGCGATATCACCTAATTTTTCTTACGATCTTAGAAATAGTTGATGTAAATTGAGGAAGACTTTGTAAAATTAGCGTGCACACGAACTGTCCTTTTGTTTCTTTTCTGTGAATTTCATTTATCATGGACAAGGCAGTCCAGAGATTGCTTTGAAATGATACAACATGCCACAGAAATGCACGCATTGCTGAAGGCCAAAGAAGAGATGTTCAAATATGTAGAAGGAATTACTGCACGAATACGAAAGAGTTGTCAAATACGAAATACGAATATAAAAGCCTCGAAGCAATTCACTGCAAGTACCAGCTAAAATATTTAATTCCTAGCCTGATTGTTATAAAATTGAAGAAACCTATTTGGGGTAAGTGTTACACAAGTGAATTTAAGAATTTTTGAAGCCGCATAAGGAACCATAATCAAAGTTTAATTGAGGATATCCTAAATCAGATTCAATGCAAACATGCATTGTCTTATCTTATCGGAAGTGCATGTCAGTTTTCATGAAGATTTAAAAAACAGAAAAATGGAAAAAAGAAAAACACAATTGAATCCTGCCAGCTCCAGAAATTAAATCCAAAGTATAAAATATATAAAAAATGCTGTCCGCCCGTGTTTAACCCCATTCACTCCTTTCGATAAGTGGATACCTCATTTAAAATGACATGGACAGTGACATGACAGGAGGTTCCTGATTAATAATTTAATAATAATATGAAAAAAATATTCAAATCCCCTGCAACAGTTAAAGCCTGCAGCTTGAGCTTGGGCATATTCTTAATTAAACTCCATATCCGTCCAGTCACCAGTGGAAACTGAAAAGTTCGTGAGCAATTACTCGTCTTGTCAGCATGATTGTCCATTTGAGAGTTTACTCAAGGAAGACTATATAATTACTACTGGACTAGACCAGGACTCGCCGTGGACGCAACACACACACACCCACCGTGTAATAATGACCGTATTCCATTCCCTCCTGAGAAGAATTCCAGTTTCACGCATTCACAATCATGACAATCAGAACATGACACAAGGGTGAACGGAACCAGCTTTTGTTTCATGAATTGCATTGCCCATCTTCCCAGGAACCTAAACACCTGGATCAATGTGGAGTTAAAGTTGAAAAGGAAGAGTAAACAGAAACACTTGTTCCACTATTATGTAGTACTTATTAAGCAAAGGCTCGTAACTAAAACGGTAAGAAAAATGAAACAAAAATCTCAAAATATGCGCTAAAAATATGCAAACGAAATGCCAATGCTAGAATATACACAGAATAGGTATGCAACTCAAATGCCAAAAATGTCAATAAATATAATGCTAAAATATGCAACAATAAAGTCAAAAAGCTGACAAAACGTGTAAGTAACAAAAAATTCGAAATATGCAACTATGTAAATATGCAGCAAAAATAGCTTGGAAAATTCAAATTTTGGAAAAGGAATAATTGCTTACAGTTTCTGAAATTCGTTGCCCAAAATTAAGCACTATTGAATACAAAACTAATATTGAAAAAGAAATCAGTTCAAAAAGTGTCAAAATATTCACGGAAAAGTGCAAAATTGTGCTTGAAAGTTTAAAATATACATCAATTTTTTATTAACGTCAAAATACGAAGAATTTACGTATTTTGTAGGTGCACTCTAAATCCTCAAAATTCTAATTATTTTATATAGTATTCAAAACTATTCTGTGGAGAAGTTGATTAGCTTACTGAGAAAAAAAATTTTTTTTTGCAAAAGAAACCGTTCCCTACAAATTATTTTTTGTTTGTAGTAACCTCCTGCCTCGAACTATGCTCACAGGAGGTGATTCGCCTTTTGCGAAATGAACTTCTTTTTTTAATGTCGACACCCAGCTTGCCAGCTTGAGCAAATTCATCGTCAGGCCAGGCCGGGTTCCAGCAGTCATCTCAGACTCTCTTTGTGAATAAATCGTTGGCGGTTGGCGCCAGGTTTTTCATCACACGAGATAAAATAAAACCCGTATAGTAAATGTTTAGGTATTATGACTCTAGCCCAAAGCCACTACTGAATCATGCAACACTTTGCAAATACTTCCTTGTTTAAATACATGAATTGTCAATCTGAGCTCTTGTACCAGGAAAAGGAGAAAACGGATGTCATTTCCTGGATCTTGTCCAAATAAATGTGCGAATAATCTCAGTATTAGGTGATGAGACGATAAATCAGCAATTCGGCACATCAGGATTTCCTATCACAAATTTGAGCCTATTAATAGCCTTTAATTTGTATTTCCCTTACCCGTCTCCCATTTGGACTGATTAACAAAGGAGAGAGCTTCTGTATTTGTTCTGAGCACACCCCACATGTCCAAATCCTCACTGACCATTGTCCCTCTTCCCTATCATGTCTCATGTCATCCCCGACTGACATTGGACAAGAGTCATAATCAGGAATAATGAGGATTCATCTCTCGATTTTATTACAACTTTCGCCGCCTGTCCATGTCCACCCTTATTCCCACATCCCACCCATACCCAAAAAAAATCACATAAGTTTCAATTACATCAGACAATGTAATGAAATTAAGAGGAGATGGATGGGAAATGCGGAAAAGCGTCACGCAGTGAGTCGAGTCCAAACCAAAACCCAGTAGCTGCTTCCCTCCATGCTATTTGTTCAAAACTAATTACTGACTTGGCTGTCTCATCTTTCGGCATCAGTTGCAGTAGAATATAAATAGAGACTCCACGAGACAAGGGACGATGAACGAGCCATATTTAGGTAAAATGACTTCCTCATCATTACATTAATGCATAAGGACTGATTGGAACAAATTGACGTGTGCAAATAGGTTCTCATTGTCTGCAGGAAGGGATGTCTTAGCTCTTCCGACCGATAAGGGCAAAATTACTACATGCATCATGCATTCATACTTTATTTACACTTGCACCAACATAACGGGTAACGGGCGCTGCTTAAATATGATGAGTGATGATGATGATGTGTGCAAGGAAGTGACAGTGAAAGGAAAGGTATTAGCAAAGCTGCTTAAAATGAATTTTCGAATATACCAATACTAAGCTATCTGCAGAGGAGTACTTTTTTCGGATCTTAGTATTACCTATTAATTACCAAAAATCCTAGAATTTAATTTTTAAATAATTTAGAATTTGGCGAAAAGCTAAAAAATATTTATGTTGTAAAATACTGACTTTTCCAATAAATTCGGGGAGGCAATTTTTTTCGTTTTTACACATCAACTGGATAATTTTCATTACTTAATTAAATCATAACTACACTATTCATTTGACTTTTTTTTTTAAATTGTGAACTATTAAATTACTGATAAACTTATTTTCTTGTACTGGAAGAATAATTTCAAGTGAAACAACTGGGTAATTTAAGCCAAATTTTTAAATATATTTTAAATCCGATATTTTCTGATTAATGCTCAAGATTCAATTTACAATACAACTTGATTTCGCCAATCCAATTCAGGAACACTTAATATATATGGATGCACTAAAATACGCAGTGCAGCAAAGTGCATTGCATATCTGCTGAAGGCTGTACAAAATCTAGCCTGGATGCTAGACCATTATGCATCCCGAGGAAACCGCTATACAGTAACGCAATCGCCTATTATTCCCCTGAATGCGAATTCCGAAGACAGGGAAAAGCACTTTCACTTCAGGATACAATTATGACGTATTTCAATTTGATACACTTCGGTTCCCAATCCCAACCCCAACGGTTCGCATCGACTCCAACCACGTCCTGTCTCATTAATAAGATGAGTAGGAAACCGAGTTGAAAGAACCATAAACAGAAAAATGACAGTTAATAAAAACTATGGAATATAAAAATAAATGAGTCGTTTTTTTAGTTTTATGATGATCACTTCAGTATAGACGAGTACAGTTCCCTAATTTCATCCCTCGTCACAAAAGAAAAGCGCACAAGTATTTCGACATCGAGAGCTATCCAATAACTAAGAGAACCTTCCAAGACAAGCCGAGCCACTAAGGTTGATGACAAGAGAAGAAGAAACTCAATAATTAGGGTTTAGCGAGAGTGTGGCGTCAAATAATGGAAAGTGCGAGCAAAAGCAATCAATGATTGGACTCATAACTGCAAGTGAGAAGCTATAACTAACAGAGGTGTAGCTCGGATGTTTTATTTTAGTTTATTTACCAATCGACCGACCAGTCGTTCAGTAATCAGGATCTTCAAATTTCAAATTGTCCATCCACACTCCCAATATCATGAATGGTCAGAGTCAGCAGGTGGTGAATAAAAGGATTGCCGATGCTGAAAGTCTTAATAAACCCATCCACGCACTCACTGACCTATTCTCAATTCTGATTGCTGACCAGCTCAAGACTCACTAAATTCATTTTTATTTATGATCTGAGTCCAAATACTACTGCTCCGATCTCTCTTTGTCTTCTTTAATCCCTTCCGCCTATCGCAGATCCCACTTACCCAATAAATAGTACAGGGTGGATGTGGGTATGGATAAAGGACCCTTATCATTGTCCTAATTTTTGGATAAAATATTGACTACAAAACGAAACGAAAAATTTTCCCAAATATTTATGTTAAAGTCCAATTGTTGAACGTTGAAGGAGTTGTATAGAGTCCGTCTTTTAGAAAAAAAAACTGGTTATAGGTAATTAAGAAACAGCTCAAGATACTTTTAGAAATAATTTTTAGAACTGATTGAAGTTCATTTAAAAACCTGGTTGACGAATTATGGAGATTATAGATTATAGTTTACATATAATTTTAGAGATATGTAGATTAAATAAAATATCATTTTAGAGATTTGCAGATTAATATAATTTTAGAGATTTGTAGATTAAACGAAATATATATTTTTAGAGATTTGTAGACCTACCTGAAGTTGATTATTAAAGATATTAAAAATTTATTAAATAATTTTCGAGATTTTTAAAACTGACTGAAGATGACAATGAAAATTTTAAAACTAACTAAATGTAAATATAATTTTAGAGATGTTTAGATACAGTACTGATTAGCGACAATTTTAGAAATTTTAAAAACTAATGAAATATATTTTTAGAGATCCTTAAAAATGCTTAAAAATAATTTCTCAAGTTTTGCAAAAATATATGCCGAAAATTAGTATTATTGCAATATACTAGCATGTTGACCAACGAGTATAGCAATGTGAAGAAATTGTGCAAATTATTATTTTTTGTTGCGTTGGCGGGACTTTCTTCCACATCAGAATGTCAATGTAACGTCTTGTAGTATTTCAATAGCTACAAAAAATTGAAGACAAATTCGTTTGATTTATTCTACAAACCAATTATCGGTGAACTAATTTAACAGGTTCAGTCCGATATTTTAAACCGAGGTGACCCTTAAATATTTTTTGTCGAAGAGTGTACAATTATCATATCCAATTCACCCTGTACACATTCAACATTCATATTTGCCATAAACAACAAAAGTGGGAATCCTAATCCGGCGACAGATGTCAACCGGAAAAAAAGTGTAGTGTGTCATATGGTGAAATCTCCAATAGAGAAAATTGGGAACGAACCGATTTAACCCGAATTCGGGTGACGGTTCCGTACACAGAGGCTTATTCGCATTCATCAACATCCTCATTTCATACGTTCAATCTCTCTTGACAGCCCTTTGAATTCGATACGAGATCATGTTTCCGAAGGCAATACAATGTAAACTTTTTCATTATTCACGCTACCTAATAGGTCATTTCAGTTCTTCCTGCTCCGCAGTGCACTAACCTCCACGTCCCACCCTATTTGGACTTGAACCCACAATTTGCGCTGTTACGCTGTACTTCCTCGAAATTCGGACTAGGCAAAGGGAAAAGCAATCAAGTGTCCTAAACCCATCTCGCCTAATTTCTGAGTGAACCGGGAAAATAGACTATTATGTATTTTTTCACGCTCACCTAACCTTATTGATGGGTTTTAGAACACTAGGAGCTCCTATCCCTGTAATGAACTTAGAGGGTCCGAGAGAACTTTGACTTAATCTGTGACCCGAGCAGGTGTGTCTGAAAGTTGCAAATAGCTTTCCCTTATCAACATAACGTATGGACTACTGGGTCTACGGATGATTACATATCCACGATCCTTCTATTCCGAACAGGCAGGAGTAGCGTACCACCCTCTGGGTCAATTTGTTAGTCTCCAACTAAACTGTCTTTCACATTCCAGTTATTAAGCACGAACCGACGGAAAACAAATTTCACTGATCTCCAACACTGTCGACCTAAGCTGAGGAATATTTCATTTCAACACGGAGCCTCACTCCCAAAAAACCAATGTACAAGCTTGGCATCAGGACAAGTCAGAGAGATTGAAAGTTTAATGGGATATTCTTGTCCTGCTCCGTGTTGGCGTGATCCTGACAAATAAAGCCAAATGCCAAAGAGTGCAAATCCAACCTAGGAACCCAACACTAAATATTAAATCAAAGGGAGTGCGTGCAGCTTAAACGACAAGATTTAGTCTTCGTGGAAGACCGTAAAATGCAGAGCAGGGGAACAGATGACAGAAATTGAGGCGCATGATATGAAAACATAACTAAAATTTCTTATGCAAAATCCTATTTTTGTGAGGGTTTGCTTGCTGTCGGTTTTTCAAATACACTTAGTATTTTTTAAAGGATTTGATATTGATCTTAAGTTAAGATACGAATGATTTGCACCAACCTTGGCCCGGCATGCTTTCAATAGAAAAAGATACTGAAGCATTATGGTTGCTTATTTTTGTATATTAAGATTTTAGTGCATAATTTCCATGTTTTGGCGTATTTCTAATTGTAGTTCACATTTTGAAGTGTTCTAACATATTTTGGCACTTTTACAGTATATTTTTACAAGTTCTGAAGGTATTTTAATTTGTATGATGTTTAAATTTAAAAAACACATTCGGAGATGTTTAGTTTAGGAATTTACAAAAATATGAATCTTGATTTTCATTAAATTTCGTCAACATTTATTATGTTTCTTTAACTTGATTTACTGCATTTCAAACCAAACATTTTTTTCTCTCCAAATTTCAAATCCGCATTTTTGCAGGTCAGTCTTTCATCTACTGTACCAAACTGTTATATATTTTAGAATTTTTGGTACATATTTGAGTGCACACTATTTAATTTCAATCGTTTCAACGAAAACACGCCTGCCATGACTTTTGCTCAACACTGTCCATCGTTCCATTAACGACAATGGAATTGGAGGTTCGTCTTGTAGCAATTTATGCCATCGACACTTCGACACAGATACAGATTGCAGACAAGAACGAAATGGAAGCACATTATCTGAATACCGCCACAGGATGAACCAGTATTTGATTCGATCTGTACTTTATGACATTTCAAAAGTGTCAGAAAATGTCAAACGAAAATCAGGTTCACCAGAAATTATGCGGTGAAGACAAATGAAGCAAAATTTAATCCGCTGAAGAACAGGCTAATCCACAATGTTAAACGTAAATTAACCGGTTGTATTATTTAGTGTGTTAAATTATAGGTTTTACGCCATGCTGAGTTCACTGCATTTTGTTTTTTGATAGTGTCTGCTGGCTGCTGACAATTAAAATTACGAACACAAACAAGAGCGATGATGCTTAAATAAGTAAGTAAGTACATAACAATGTTGCTCAAATTATATAATTTGATCTAAATAATCGCATGCAGCTGACGGCTGATGCTACACAAACCTGCCCTTGGAAGTGTAATAAACCAAGCGAACCAGTAAACCATTTATGCAAATGAGAAGTGAGGCGCCCGTATGGTCTGCAAACTTTTAACATGGTTTGGTCTATTAATCCTCAAGTCAAGTTATGATCGTCCGATTGCATGAATATGTGTATGATCCGCTTCCAGAAAAGGAATTCTTTCTCGAGATGTGACACTTTTTAATCAAAGGAAATGAAGATGAGGTGAAGAAGGATTACATGTTCTACTACAATAGACGACGAGGGAGTGCGTGGGTTAAATACCTGTTGCCCTGCATATTTGTCCATTCAACCATATATTAACATCAATTACCTCTTCCTCATTTACCTGACTTGACAATGCAATTCTGAATACAATGAACTGCAACAAGTCCAAGTGCATTTGTTGAGTAATGCTTATTTTTAGCCTACCATTAGGTAGTTCGAACAGAGCCCAGGTGTGTGTGATTCTCTGCATAGTAATGAACTCTTAAACGACAGGGCATTTATTCATGTTTTAAAAAATGCATTTACATGTTGTTCATTCAAACCGTTCAATAGCTCCAAAGCCTTATATGGCTGGAAACACTGGGCTCAAGAATGCGTAACCCAAAACTGTGCCAAGCCCAAAGCCCAACTTCCTTGAAAATTGAACTGGTGACAAAACAGAGGTTGAGCTGACAATCAAGTTGATTCAGAATAGGATCTCGGTGGGTCAGTCAGTCGGGTGTCGGGTCTTTAAATTAGAATTGGACCACA
The DNA here is from genome assembly GCA_034694905.1 of Ceratophysella granulata. Taxonomy (NCBI): domain Eukaryota; kingdom Metazoa; phylum Arthropoda; class Collembola; order Poduromorpha; family Hypogastruridae; genus Ceratophysella; species Ceratophysella granulata. The sequence goes on from JAQFYU010001449.1 coordinate 13,785, forward strand.
CAGAAATTCCCGGTCAGAGTCAGAGATGAGAGTTTTTAATAATAGGCTCAGTCGGTTCCCTTCAACACACCACCACCACTGGGCCGAAACAATGAACGACTTCTAAAGGGGCCTAACCTCAAAATGTTAATGGTTCTTGCTCATGAATGAATTCATTTGTAATTTGAATGAATGACAGAGGAGTTCATTGTCGAGTCAAGCTTGCATCATCATCACAAGTCCACAGCCACTCATTCATTCGTTTGACAACAATATCAAGTGCTAATTCTGGACTTTGCTTTCCGGCCCTTGTCCCACCGGATGTTTATATTTACATTTTGCGCCGACATCCGCAGTTTCTGTAGAACTATTATGGGGAGATAGCAAACCAAAAATGCTTGAACTTTTTCCATTTTCCAGCATATCGTCAATTTCGAACCACATATGCATTGCATCAAGACATTTCCTGTGAATTAAATTCTATAATTGATTTAATTTTTTAGATTAATGGTTAAATTGTATTTTTTTTTAAAATAAATGAAATGAATGTATTTTAACGGCTAGATTCAATCAGCAACTACAATTTTTAAAACCGCAACGGCAATGTTAAACGCTATACTTAATTTAAAAAAACATATCCTAAAAGCTACAACTTAAGAACTGTAATGTTAACACAACATTAAAACTCGAAGCTTTATCACCGCAAACATAGAAACCAAATACGTACCTCAACCTCAACCGTAACATTAAAACGCCGCAACGTTGAAAATCACAATATCAAAAACGACTACGTTAAAACTCGTGACTTTAAAACCACAGCAGGATAAAACCTCCATCATCAAAATCGCAACACAAAAGCTTCAAAAAAATAACAGCATGACTCCAACCGTAATATTAAAGAGCCGCGCAGCATTAGTAAACACAATATTATAACGATAACCCTAAAACCCGAAACATAAATAGTATAAACATTAAAAACCGCAATTATAAATACGGCAATGGTAAAACCGCAGCATAAAGTCGCAATTTTGAACACGCGGCACTAAAAACCGCAGCATGAAAACCACATGAACTCTATC
>JAQFYU010001450.1:0-14839 GCA_034694905.1 Ceratophysella granulata
ACAAATCCAAAATCCAGATTGGCAAAATAAATGGGCGCTAATGTACCCTCTTTTTTTGCCAATTCCACTTTTTTTTTTGCCTTTTTGGGGATTTTTTTTTTGCCAATCTGGTTTTTGCCAATGTCTCCGACTACCTCCAAAAACTGCTTTTTCTTTCTTTGCCCGTCAAGTGTTTCATTTTAATATATGGGCTTTTATTCAACAGTTTCCGATATTCCTCGACAGAAATATCCGCCCCTCGTCTATCTCGGCCAAGCAACTGGAAACCACTTTCACACGGAACTATCTTTTGCACCCATGAATGCTTCAGCACATTCTCCTGCATTGTGTCCAACCTCTTTCGTATGTTGCCAGCATACCCTTCCGGAAGCCTCACTTTGGCAATGCCGTACTTGTTCAATCTATCACGTAACACATATTCCAAGTAAGCATTGGAATCTCGAAGTTCGGTAATACCCGGGCTACACACCATATGGTCAACGGTAAAAGGGGGAACAGCCTTGACGAATTCCCCAAGAGAATACACAATGGACCGACCGGCAACTGGTTTACTTTGTTTAGGGGCCATTACGACACACAATGCGAAATATCACACGAAATAGTCACTATCTTTAATATTTTTTGAAATTGTTTTTCAAAAAAAAATACTGCACACACAACACAATTCAACACAGACAGACAACTAGAACCTACCTTTTTCAAATTTAAGATCCTAACCCGCATCTAGATAAGGAGAAAGGGACGCTACCGAGCATTCACAACAATCTCTTCTCTTATCCAACTCTCAAGCAGCACATTCACAAAACTCCAAAACAAAAACTTATTCCAACAACATCGACAACCAAACTCAACAACTCAAATTACAAGCCACAAAACATCTCAAACCAAAGTTATATAAAAGCCAATTGCAGTCAATTTTAAAATGTTAAAACTCAAATGTTAAGATGTTAAAATACAACTCCAAATATATCAATGTTCAAATGTTAAAACCCAACCCTGAATACCAAATAGTGTTAAAATGTTAAAATCCCTAACCACCAAATTTAACAATAAACTCTCACAATTCAAATTCAAACTGCCATCTATCTTCATATCCACATGGACATTAACACACTAGCACCAAACTCAAATTCAAACCGCCAGGGCCATCTTCACATCCACATGACTCTAAATTTATGCATCAACGTGCCTGTTAGTCCGTCACCGCCTTAACTGACCTGGAATACCTGTGGGTAAGTTAATTTTGTTCGGAAAAATACAAACTGTCATCAGCAAATGGCGACACTTATGCGAGACCTATCGACACCCCTGAGCTAAATAATTAACTAGAAAGAGGGCGACCAAAATTTGACATTGGACTGAACGTTGAGAGGATCAGGTGGAATGTCCTACTATCCCCTTGAAAAAGGAAAAGTTGCTCCTTAACGGGTAATTGAGCCAAGGTGAGGAAACTAAACAATGCGCATCTGATGTGTAGCTTAGTGTTGTTCTATTTAAGGTTACGTACCTGGGTTGTGAAAAGTGTTCATGGACAGTGGGTAAGTTGAACTACATAAAAACTCCACGAGCAACGTGTTGTTTGACTGCTCATAACTATTCTAGAACTGAACTGGTACAGAATCAGCTACATTCTATTGAACGAGTCGTCCTGTACTGGCTTTCATTGTAGGAAATGTGGGACTATCATTGTTGTGTAAGGAGGGTTGGCATGAAATTGAGAGCTACTTTTGGAACTGGGTCAAGGTGAATGGAGCAATTGTGAGTCGTCTGGATGGGCTCAATTTTTTTTGGTATTTTAAGACGGAGGAAAAGTGGAAAAGGATATAGATCGGGTTTTGGTGACGGTGAGGGTTGGTATATAATAGTAGACCTGAGTGCAGTAGATAGCTATTCTATGTCAGCAGCTCTGTTTGAGTCAAGCTTAGACTTATCCCTTCTTTAAGTTGTTACTCTGTGGTAGGGTTGATTCAACTTTTCAATTGTGAACTGGACATTCCTGGTCATGGCATCGGCGGATCATAGACACTGTTCCAGTTTACCGACTTGTATCTACTCGTGTCCGCAACCGATTCACCAGAACCGCTCCTTCGTGAGTTATCTTGTTGGTGACCTGTTCCGTCGGGCGTGGTGATGACGAACTATGGTGTCGTAGTTCGCCCTCCTTCTTGTCCACCCTTGTCCATAAAGTATAATGATTTTATGGGGCAGAGTGTGTGTAAAGCTTCTCAGGTGGAATGGGCGCTGCGGGGTTCTGGCGCCACTCGATTCTTTAAGGTTGTTGAGAGCAAGTCTGTGGTCCATCGCGAATACTATGGACAGAACAGAAACATATTTCGGTAAGTAATTGGCTTTTATGTGGGATGGTAGATGACGGATTGTTGATGTCCATCTGAGGTGGGGAACGGATTTCGGCGTCAGTATGCCGATGCGAAAGTTTGCCAATTGAGTTTTTGCCAATCAATCAGTTTACCGCCGATGGACGTAGTGAGTCTGGGCGAAACGCTGACGGTTACGGATAAACTACAACTTGTTATGTAATATTATGGTTTGTATATCAGTCTAACATCAGTTTAATATTTAGGAACTCTAATTAAGGTGGATGGTGTTTACCAGGTCTACACGTGGACCGATACTTCTTGTGTGTCTTCAACCGTTTGGTTGTTGGATGGAGCAGCCAAAAATGGCTGCTTGTAAGGGATTACTAAATTATCCGCATATTGATTTGTTGCCTGAGGAATTGCTGGCAAGCGGAATTGAGTTCCGGATGTTATGTGCGTCAATATTCTATAGGTGAGTGTTTTATTCTGGAAGTCTGTACCTGTCCGTTCTGTCTCGTGATGTTTTGTATTATATTTGACATGCCCAGATAGTGCAGATGGAGGGTGACATAGTTTTTTACTGCGTAATGTACCACATATGGTTCTTACTTTGTCTGGAGATGATGGCCTGACATTAACTTATGTGAAGTTGTCAACTTCGTGCCAACTTGTCCTGATCTGATCGTGGCTGGTATTAACCTGGCTGCCCGAACATGTACATGTCATGTCACCGTGACCCTAATGTTCAGTAAGTGTTCCGGATATTTCATGTTCCATTTTTGGTGAAACTTACTCAATTTATTGATGTTACCGATAAATCGAGTTCAATATTCAAAAAATCGCGCGAATTGATCAAAATTCGTGATCACGCGCCGCGGCCATTCTATCTATTTTTTGAGAGTCGTTTCACAATGTCAATTTTAACGTTACTTCCAATTTCAATATAGCACTCAACATGTTCTACCGTGCACAGTTGTCTTTACTCCAATATTATAAAAAATTTGCAAAAAATGCGCTTATGCCCGGTTGGAGCCTGTACTGCATCGACAAATTAGATTAGATTCAAAACAGGCAGTTGTGTGTATTTTTTTTGAATTTGGTAAATCCGTCTCATTACTAGTGGATATTTTCTTATATAGTGCGTATTGGTAGAACCTGAATTTAGACTAATACGGTTTGGCACCATTGCCAGCAAACCCAAATCACTACTTTATTTCACTCTTCGCACTGCTATACAGTCTCACAGAAGTGTTTTTGAATAAAATCCAGAAAATTCGTCTGCTGCATGGCTGCACGTTTTCTTAAAAATATACCCTGTTGTGTTTTGATATCCATTTTGTGTTATGCTGGTCTTGATTAAGGTGTGCTTGTCGTCCTGATGCTGTGGTCGTATATTCTGTCGGAGCTGTGGTCCACGCTGCGGCTGGATTTGCTCGTGCCCATGCTTGTGACTTACATCAAAGCACTGGTTCTCTTGCCTCGCTCGTCCGTGCTGGCTGAGCGGTCGGAGGTTTGCTTATTTGTGCCTCCCTACTAGGAGGAGGAGGAATTCCAAAGCGACCCTGAGTAAAGTACGCGTTCGGACCAGGCAACCACTTTGGCCCCGGGCCAAGGGGATCGGCCGATTTCGGGTTTTCGGTGTATGAGGTGTGCTTAACATGGCACCAGGATGGTGCCATGGATGCTGCCATGGATGCTGCCATGGATGGTGCCAGGAACTGGTGTTCCATGTCAACCGGACCCATGGGGGGAGGCTGAGGTATCTTTTTGCTACTGCCCTTAAACGTTCAGGCATGTAGGGAGTTTGAAGAGAAATGTGCTGGAGCAGCTTAAGCGGAAGAAGGCCGTGTTAAAAGGAAGCCAAGCTGAAAGACGCGAAGCTGAAGGAAGCCAGTGTTGTGCAAGTGGCCATTGACCGCTTGGTCGAGTGCTTTGAGGAGATGCGGGAGAATCTTCCTGCACGTTCGGACGAGTAGGCTGGTGCTAAACTAGACTAGTCCAAAAGACTACGGAATCTTTTCTTGCCATTTTTCTGTATTTGATGTGTATAAGAAATGCAAATAAAGATGTGAAACCCTTGTTTTGGACCTGTGCAAAATATTGTTGTGTATGTTGAGATTTTTATTGCTGTGTTTGCGACAACTTGTTCGCTTAACCAGTTTGACCAACATATTGCCCGAATCGGGCGACAAGAGAATTTTTCAAGTTTCACACCGAATTTCGGATCAAAGTTTGAGGGTCAATAACTCCGGGTAGGATCAATCTTGGCACCCAATTTTTTCTGCACTGTAGTCTACGGTTACCGTGCATAATTACCAGACCACTCACAACACTGGAGCTGTTTCCCATTTTGAGAAAAACTGCGCTAAACTTCGAAATATATTCCCCACAAAAAAGAACAAAATGAGGGGAGTTCAATAAACAATTGTTTGAATTGGCTTTGGAAGGAACCTAACCTAACCTAACCTAACCTAAGCTTTGCTTCCTTAACGAAGCTTAGGCTGATCTCTCGTCTGTGACGACTTGCAAGAAGTGGTGGTTGAAGAAATGATCTGAGTTACATCGTCTTCAGCATCATTTCATTTTTTAAAATGTAAATTGTCAAGTTGAAAGTAATGTAATTAAATATTGCGATCGCAGCGTCTTTAAAATATATTTTGGTTGCAGCAAATACGTAATGTAAGTTAAACTTTATTTGCATCTACACATAATTCGAAATCTGCTTGGTCAGCAGTCGGCACTTTGACGACCGCAAGTGAATCTGGTTTTGAAGCGGGAAAATTTTCGCACGAAGTTCGAATCTGCTCTCTCCTTTACAATTACTTGTTTTGGTAACAACAGTATATCCCTTTTGCTCGCTTTGTTCCGTCAGGCAGGTTTTTTCTCCCAGCATATAGCCCTGTCATGCTCTTAATTCATGGCAGTCAATAGGTCAACACCTGGTATCAATCAACAGTCCGAATAATAACTAGTACAATCGTTACTTTTACTTGCATTTTTTGAAGCCCGTGATTTTCTAGTAAAAACACTATTTTCAAAGATTCACTGGACGTTCTTGGTGCTACGCGGTTTTTTCCCCCTATACTTGTTTGACCTGTAGGGGATATAGATGTTTATTGAAATAAAATGCTAATTTTACATGGCGGTATGTTTAAAGTCCATGTACCTTCGCTTTCGAGGTTGACTGGAAACTGAAAGTACATTACCTACACATTCAAAAGTAAAAAAAGAGCATAATGTTAATTAAATCATTGAAAGCTATTTGCATTTAATACAACTTTCTAAATATTAGATAAATGATGACTTGACTTGAATTTTGAAATGTGTAGATCTTTCAGTCCAATGCAAGTTGTTAAAAATTAAAGATCGACCATATAACAGTGGACTTCGTGAGCAGCGACTGCTTCAGCATGGAATACCATATAAAAATATTTATAATAACTCAAGTCGTAGGTAACTTGTTCCTATGTTTACCAACATACTGGCTTGGACACCAGTCAACCTGTGACTACAAGTTCTGCATCAAACAAAATAAAGTTCCGGTCACGGACGAATTATGGGTGGCTCCATCGGAAAATCTTACGTTTCCGGAAGTTCATTCTCCTCTATATTTAAAGGAATTGGCAAAATACGAAGCATTTGTTTATTCAGCATTATTAGATTTGGCCGAAAATCAATCCAGATTATTCCAGCCGGCGCTACTAGTAAAAATTGAAGGGTAAGTAGTAAATTGTTATATACATTCCAGGCTCTTATGCTAATGCATTTAAAATATATTTTTAGATATTTGCATAATTACGAGAAAGATCGGGAGTTTGTACGAACTAAAACGTATTCCACGTCGACGACGGAGGACCTAGCACTCGTGGTTTCACAGAATTCAGTGTTGACGCTCAATTTGATTTGGAGATTTTCAAACGAGCTGTCAGAAGTTGTGGACCTCATGAAAACCCAGCCATATAATTGGCGAGGTATTGAAATTTTGCAAAATATGCTGGTCAAATTAACTGAGTTTTGAAATGGAAATACAAAAACCAGTTTTTCAGTTAAGGAGGGTCAAGGCAAGGCTTTTATAGAGGATCTTCAAGCTATTGCCAAATGGCCAAATAAATGGACCACGGAAGCTGCATTCACAGCCTTCCTGCGTATTCAGATGATCCACAATACTAAAGTGACGGAGGTAAGACCATATCATACCTTCATAATTTTAGCTTCTAAATACTTAATTAACAATTGTGATTCCTTTTTTTCCAAAGCTTTCTGCTGGACAGATACTTGGAGTCCACGTCGCACCGCCTATGAATATGTCGCTTATGTTTGCGCTGGGATCATTTGCGCGTCAGAAGAAGATGTACACTTTGGCAGTACCTTGGCTCGAATTGGCAAGGGATACACTTATTTTGGAAAAGGACAGATCAATGCAAATCAGTTCGAAAGTCACAATGACGGATGTGAAAGTTCAGCTACGCGGTGCAATGAAAGACGTAATGACCCAACAATTATCAATCAGGGCTTCCACTTTATTTCAATTTTCTCAGTTTACTCTATTTAAATCAAATCGTCTTTAAAAGTGGTTTAAAATTATTACAACGTTATAATAGTGGTAATTAATAAGAAACAATCAATCCAAATCAACAGCGAAGTCACTATTTAAGTATCCACAATTGTCTAAGTCCAGTTAAGCCTTTTTAAAAATTTAATCACGTTTAATCTGGTTTCACTGTTTCAGCCATAGAAATATCAACATTTAGACAGGACACAATAGTGTTCCTTATGGGTTCAATATTCGACTTTGTTACAGGGACCAAATTTAAGAGCAAAACCTTGTCTCGGAATGATGCTTTGACGAAATCTCGGAACAAAGCCTTGTCTTCCTTGGTTACATTGAAACAAAGGGCTTCAGCTTCTAAACAAATACACAGAACTGGAACGTCTTCGGTTCTAACGCCCAAAAAAATCAAAATCAAATTATATGTATTTGAATTTTCCCGGAAGTGAATACCCTTAACAAACAAATCGTGTGCCATAATAAGCACGTTGTGCCCTGTCTAGTTAGATGTTAGGTATACACAATACATACAAAATTCTAACGTCTTTGGTTTCAGCAGAACTTGATTCTGCTGATTGATACTGATACTTAAAAGGGATTAAAATTTGATTTTAATCACGTTTAATCTAATTTTACCAGAATTTAACGCTAAACCTAGTTTTACAGTTTCAGTACAATTTAAAGTTAAAATTTATTTTATTCACTTTTTCAGTTAAATTAGTACCTTTGCTTAAAATTTATTAAAGGTTTTATTCAAGTTTAATCTAGTTTAAATTGTTGCAGTAGAAATTGATTTTAATCATGTCAGTTGGAGCAGATTTTTTGCCAAATCCAGTCTGATGAAACATCAGAATTTAATTTTAATCACATTTAAGGATGTGTATCGGAGACAGTATCGGAATTGGAATCAGTATTAATCGTATATTAGTCGGAAAAAAGTGTGGCATTTGAATCGTATTCGAATTGGAATAAAAAATGTCTCTTAAAAGAGACGAATACTTCCTTCGTGACGCCCTCTATAACTAAAAAACAAGAATTTTAGCTTAAAAAATATTTTTAAAAATTCAATTTACAATACAACCGATGAAGGCCCGAATTTAGAATTAAGCTTAATTTCCAATGGTCAGGGCCTTCGTGGGTTGTGAATTGAAATTTTTAAAGTTAAAATTTTTGTTTTTTGAGTTATTGAGGTCGCCACGAAGGAAGTATTCGTTCATCTCCTTTTAAGAGACATTTTATATTTTAAGTCTTTTGAGTGTTTTCAATATAGTGGGTTTAATATCTAGCAGAATTGTTGCTGCCATTCCATTGCTCAACAGGCATGGAATACACTGCTGCTGAGGAGCCAATTAGCAAGTAACCTATGGCAATTACTTGTCTTTGAGTCTGCACATGCTGCAGCAGTCCGGTTGCCGCTGTTGGAAATTCGAACGTCTTAGCTTGTGTTATGCATATTACGAGCCAATAAAATTAGATTTTGATGAGAAATAAGTATGCAAGCGCAGCGGTGAATCTTCGTTGAGTTGGTTGAAGTGTTGTTAGTACGAGGTGGATTGGCGTCTTTAAATGTCAGATGGAAGACCTGAGATTCTCATGCTTTATCTAGGTGATATTAAAGCCAAACGAAGAAAAATACATAGCTCAAAATTGAAAAAAAAATTATGCGCTTGGCGCAAAACATTCACTACTCGGTCCAAAATCAATGAAGCCATGGTAGATAGTGTCTTTAATCTTCAACTTTCGTAATTTTATATTCTGAGACGAAGCAAGAAAGGTTGAGTATGGTTCCAAACTGAAGCAGGTTTTACGCCCCCTTCTCGAACAATAATTCTTGAGGTTTTTACCGATATCGAGAATAATCTATAATTCTTTGTATGGTAAATATCGGTCTTCCGGCGCTTATTGTTCGAAGTACCTAGAGACTCAGAATATTATTATATATTTTTCTAATTTTGAAAGTTTCATGAAATGCTACATTATAACGCATGTATTGTAGTTATGTTTTTTGTCTTGTATTAAGGATTAATACTAAGATTAATACTTTGTAGCGCCAAAACTATATATAATCCCAAAACTTGCAATCATTTTCAGCATGACAAGGAACATCCTGGTTCAGAAGAGCTTCGTCGTCGTCACTGGGATCACTATTTTTACCGGGACAAATTAATCTATGAAAATGGAACCCTTGTCGAAAGGAGGTATCCCATGCGGGAACTTGACTGGGCACAATATCGAAGATTGAATTTTACTTTCAATGACTTAAATTACTGGAGTCTCTGTTCGGGTGAAAATCATCAGGTTGTATATCGAATTGACTCTACTACGATTTAAGAATTTAAAGCTAAAATATTTATTTTCAGACGGAGAAGGAAAAGGCTGAACTGAGCTGTTGGTATGACCGAACCTCTAGTCCCGCTTTGACTATCTTCCCAATCAAGAAAGAGCTTCTATCTCAGACTCCGTACATCCTACGAATCTATGATATCATCGGAAAATCCGCTACAGACGCTATTTTTGAACCATGGAAGCAAAAAATGAAAAGGTCACGCATAATTAAATATGCTTCCACGGCCAATGACGCAAACCCAATCCAGCCCGTTACAGAATCCCGAACATCAGTTGGTATCTATCTGCAAGAACCACAACATAAACTGAGCAATTTAATTGAAGTGGCTATTGGATTATTGGATGTGAATTCAAATTCTGAGTCATCAGAAGATTATTTCCTCACTTCCTACAGCTTTGGTGGTCATTATGAGTGTCACTTGGACGCTGTAAGTTAAGTAAATCAAAATATATTGCTAGTTGGAAGCTAATTGGTCTCATTTGTTTTTTGGGCTTTTTGAACATTTGGGATGGTTTACATCATATTTTGAAGATTTATCATAAATTCATAATTTTGAAACGGTATATATATATATATATAACCTCCAGTTGGGCTAATGTAATTGCCCTGTCCGTCTGTCTGTCTGTTCTTCTGTCTGGTGTCAGATTTTGGGAAGTTTTCTGATTACCAGTTTTTACTGTTTATTTAATGTAATATATTATTTTTGCGTTGTGGTATTTCGATAAATGGGAGATTGAGATTTGTGGCCTATATTGTACACAAAGATTTGCATTCCTAAATATGCTAAACTAACTCAATATGAATAATGCATAATTAATTGCCAATGTTTTGATGATAAAGTTCGAAGATGAACGGTTGGAGATGACGCTAAGCGGAAATCGGATAGCAACTGTGATGCTTTACGTAAGATTTTTCCGAATTAACTTTTTGAACAAAGCGCTTACATTCTATTAAAACTTTCTAGCTGGAAAATACCCAGATCGGTGGTCTAACAGCTTTTCCGCAAGCCGGAATAGCAACTGAGCCAATCAAAGGCAGTGCAATATTTTGGTATAATTTGAAACTAAATGGAACAGCGGACCACGCTACCTATCATTGTGCCTGTCCTGTTGTCCTAGGTCACAAAACGAGTAAGTTTGCTAAGTTATATGATGTTTTGAGGTTAAATAGTCAATTATCAGTTGAGGATTGAGGTTAAACTTGAAATTTGCCGTTTTTCGCAGTTGCCACCAAAATTATTCAGTCTAAAAATCAATTTCGACTACGTCCTTGCGGATTAAATCAATACGAATAATGGACAGCCAGCCCTCAGCCAAGCGTTCGAATTATAGATGAAACAATTTTATTTCGTAATTTAAAAATAAGATAGTTGCAGGTAATATGGAAGTAAATTTGTAATTGACGTAATAATCAACAAGGTGGTAAAAACGGTTCCAGGACATTTCGTCCCCGGAAGATTCGTTCCGGAAGATTCGCTCCCTTGAAAATTCGCTCTCAAGAAGATTTGCTTCCACGAAAATTCGCTCCCATAAAATACGAATTGCGTGAAACAGTTCGACTATTAGTTATGCTTCCATTGATGAAGTTGTGTAGTATTTCTATGGTTCATCAGCTTGGATTTTGAAAATGTAACAAGCCCGACGATTAAAAATGCGCACAACATAAATTGCAATTTCTTCAACGACCTTCTTTGGACAAAAATCGTCCTCTATTCATCGTCATTCTATCGACTGATTTGAAAGTGAGGATATTGCACTTGTTTTCGTTGTTAAATGCTTCCGGGTTTTAGTAAATTAGACCATTGACGTTGTAAATGAGGCGTCTGATACATGGAACGTGTGTAAGTTTAGTTAAAGCATGCGTCCCTGCTGGATAAATCAAAAATGTGAATGATGCATCTTGCTTCGCCTTCGTACAGTTCATTTTTTAAAAATATTTATATTTTATGGGAGCGACTTTTCCGTGAGTGAATTTTCATAGAAACGAATTTTCGTGGAAGCGAGTCTTCGTGTGAGCGAATTTTCAAGGGAGCGAATCTTCCGGAACGAATCTTCCGGGGCGAATTTTCTCGATAAACGGGTAAAAAACAAATCTATGGCGCTAAATAAATCGCATATGGTCATACTTTACGGTTGTTATATTGGCAACACAAAGCAGATTTACTTATAATAATACTAATGATTTAAAACCCTTTATTTTACACAATTTTAATTTTTTTTGAATAATTTAATGATTTAACATTAATGATATAAAACACGTTGAAATACACTTGTCAATTCCAACGGTGTCTACAATAGTATAAAAATATCAGCCGTATACAAGCAGTTGTTGATTAATTTATTTGAATGGACCAAATGTAAATATATGTATGAAACAAGAAAAACAACCTCAAGAAGAACGTGGTAAGTCGCGTCGAAGTCGAAAGATACATGGAGAATAATGGACGTGTATGACATGATTTTTGACGACTAATAATTTGCTTATTCTTAACTATTTGATTGTAAACTGTTAAAATTTAAGACTCGTTGTTACGTTCATACATAACATACATATATTTAGCAAAATCTATCGAAACATCTGTCACAAAATCAGCTTCCGAAAATTGTCTTTAGTCTTATATATCCAGATTTATTGTTTTCTGGAATAAGCACAGCAAGGCTATTTGGTGTGTCATGTTCAGATTTATCAGTTGAGAATAAAAGATTCTATATAAAAACTCGCCGATTGGTTGCTGTTAATTCTAAACCTTTACTCTGCACACAAGTTGATTAAATCAGCTTATGTTACATGCCTGCTAAGAACTTTATAGTACCTAATTCAGTAGTCCCATTTTTCTGAATCAACTATATGTGGTAATTAAATCTTAAAAATAAATTCAATTTGACCCCTTAATGACCAAAATTGATTGGGGTTTCTTTCGTTATTCCATTGGGTTGTTGGAATACTTCCTGAGTAAAGTTTTCCCAGAAAAATACGATTTCTCTTGGTGCGGCACCTAGTATGTGATTGGTAGATTTGGTAGACTTGTAATATATTGGTAGGTTTCCATGGTTTCACAATTCGTTCCAATACCCTACCTGAAACTCAGTAGGGCAGGAGCTCGAAATAGGGCGCCTTACTTTGCCCTACTGCCCTACTGAGTCGGGCAACTTGCCCATCTATGCTCTCCAGATATCATTCAACATTTGTTCTTCGTACAGTGCTGGGGCCGCGAGAGGGTGAGCCCGGCCCTGGCTTGAAAAAAAGTCTGCTAAATTTCCTTTTTTGAAAACAATCTTTGCGATGAGTTTGGGTTTACTGTATTTTTGCTTTCCTAAATATTGAAAATTGTCACATTTTATTCAGTAACGTGCTGAATTTGTACTTCAACTTTGCGATTTCTGAAGAAAAATAAAAAATACAACAGTTAATTTTTTTTTTCATTTTTAGAAAAAAAATTGTTTTTCTTTATACGACGCTTGATTGTTACATTAATAAACTGCTACAGGGAGTATTTTACTGCACATAGTACATATTAGAAATTTTACTTCTGCCATCCAGGAAAATGACTTTAACAACCCATGGTTAGACCAAGTTATCGTGATACAGTAATTGCTCAACCCGGTAAAACTGTAAAAGGGCTTCATTTAATTTTAAATTTAAGTAGACAAATCAATCGGAGTATCTACTGTAGTGATCTGTATTTTACAGTTCAAAATATATTTTATAAAAGTTTGAGCATTAGACCACGTCGTGTGGAGTAGAAGCCCCAGTTAAAAGAAAGACGTTGATTTACACTAACCGCAAACAATTTCATTGGATCAAACAAGGTTAACTTTATCTGAGGCCTTGAAAAATTGAAAAGCTTCTAAATCCGTAAATAGAACAAAATACGCGCTCTTCTATTTACAGCGTATACGTACATTTGTCTTTCACCAATTCTTGAATACAAATCCACCCAAAGTTCTAAAGTAATCCAATCATGAGTCAAGTTGAGCTCCATGTCAGAATTATAGTGACAGCAAAATATTTCGTTGATTTATCAATGGGCCATACACGTGTTATGAATGTATGTGCATACCAATTTCTAGAATCTGGAAATATTTTACATTTGAAAGATTTAAGGACCAATTCCACCATGACATACTTCAAATAGCTTTTCCCTTCGCGTTTAGAGCGCGTAAATGGAAAGTGACATCGAAACACAATGGTCGTTTGTCTTTGGGAATGTTTGGTATGCAAACAATGCCAGCCAAATCCAAGGCAAATTCAATTGTTCATCAAATGAATACAATACTACCCAAGTTAATTAAGGTAATATATTGTTTGTCTATGGGAATTAGCCGAAAATGGCTTTGACGGACATGAAAGTTTGTTTTTCCAGGACTATATAAAGCAAGGTGGTAGAGAGTTCTACTGTATTAGCATTTCTGCGCTACAGCAGTCTCCTACAAATCGGGTTCTCTTGTTGACCAAGCGTTCAGTGACTATTCAACATGGCGTACTACACTGCCATGTTTGTGGTGACGCTTGTACTCTGTAAGTCCATGGTCCATACGAAATAGTTACCTATGATAATAACTATGTATTGTTTTTCTTGTAGGTCTGTACATTATTGGTGAGAGAGGTACTGAAGCTCAGCCAAGAGGCCCATATCATAAGCCACTACCTGGGACTGGGAGGGGTGGATCGCAATATAATAAGCCATTACCTGGGACTGGGAGGGGTGGATCGCAATATAATAAGCCACTACCTGGGTGGGGTGGATCGCCATATAATAAGCCAATACCTGGGTCGGGTGGGAACCGTCCCGGGTCACGTCCCGGTGGATACCGTCCTGGCGGCTATCGTCCCGGTGCACCCCGAGCTGAAGGCAATGACTATGGAGGAGTTCAATCTCGTCGTGGCCCTCATTCCTTGTCCGGAATATCGGCTGGAAATGTATGGGTAGAACCCAAATGCTGCGGAGGTACGCTTGGATACCCCCCTTGTCGTTAAGTGTACAACGATACGGTCCAAACAACAAGAAGGAAGAAGAAAACTCACCTTCATTGGCGGACATGAAATGGATTACAACTTACAACACAACTTGGAAATTCAAACCAAACCTTAATAATTAATTCCACTTTTTAGAACATTCAGCATGTAGCCTTATCCGAAGTGAGTCCACGAACCTTTCAGTGGAACGGATACATTATCTAATAAACTTGTCAATCCACACTTGTTAAATCTAAGCATGGTAAATAAATAAAAAATAAATACATTTCAGTTCTTACCGAACCGATTCATGATGAGCTCCCTTACCTATATACCTTTCCCAATCACATGCTTGTCTGTGTCGCGTACATTGGAAATTGGAATATAGTCATATACATGGGTATTTATATTGTGCATTGAGAAGGATTATGCTAGAACATTACTGGTCACTACGCGCTGTAGCCCGTCCTACGGACGGAGAGCTACAAACTTTGAGTACTATCAATACGCTCTCATTCAACCCTTGCCCTTTCTTCCATTAGTGAATTTCTCTTATTTCTCATTATTAATGCATTGAGGGAAAGAGATACATATTTTGAGTGAGCCGCCGAGCAAAAAACACCAATGGCATTTGGAGTTTTTGTACTCTCGGCTCTCTCATTGGTGTTT
>JAQFYU010001451.1:0-14836 GCA_034694905.1 Ceratophysella granulata
TTTCGAGTTGTCAAGGAATTGTGCTTCAACAAGAATATTCAATTGACCGAAAAACTTGCCACTGACTTTTTCAACTGCTACGACGCAGCACCGGTATACAATTTTTCTTTGTAGTCACACGAGTGGGCTCTAGTATTTTGCTTCAATCGGTTTTCTAAAAAAATCGATTTACATTCTTATTGCAGGCTGGCGGAAGAGACATCTACACACAATGCCAAATCTATGCCGGAGGAGCTAGTGCAGTTATGAACACTACTGCTGGGATCAAGAATACATGTGCTACACTCTACAACTTCCCGAAGGTAACCATGAAATATGCAAGCTATACAGACAAAAAAAAATTTAACACTTTTTGGGTAAAATAGTACGGATTGTGCTTGGTGAAAGGATTCAAGGCAGCTAAAATCGACATGAACGTCGCTGTCACGTTGGTCAACCTAAGTTACAAAATCTACCACTTTTTAAATATTTAATTCGTTTGGATATATAAAACGCTCAATTTGTACATTGCAGCTTTGCGAGGAGAAGGTTCTCGGTATCCGAGCATAATCCATCGAATGTTATATATTCACTTCCATCAAGTCATACCTCATCTCTACTTTCCATGTAGTGGGCACATGACTCCAATCGTCCTAACCTTAATTAATTGTCTTTCATAGTCCTTGATGACATTCTAAAATACACTGCCCTATTTAATATAAAATCAATGGACCAATAAATTATCAAAAAATTCTAACTGAAATTCAAAAACAAGCTGTCCCTAATTGAACCTTATCTTTTAGATTGCCTATGAGCTTTATTTTACACCGCTTGTTGGAGATCCATGGTCAATAGCGTAGGTCACATCACACTATTTATTTTTCGGAACTCACCAGAACCATTCTGGTTAGTGTTGATGTGAGATTCCGAAAGTCAATGGCAAAATGCTAGCAATTGTACATTCAAAGTTTTTATTTTGGACTTAAAAAATTATCTATGTATTAGGAACCTGCTTTCTTGAATTAGTACGTTCTCTGTAAACTTGAACTTGTAAGCCTGTAAATGCTCTGCGGCCCTCCAGGTCCAGACCTCCAGAAGGCATTTCGCTATCTATGGTGCTAAATGTTAAGAAATAACTTATCTTTGCATATTTCTTGCCATATAGGCTTTATTTCGTAAAATGTGCGGGATCATTAAATGCAATGCATCACAATTCGCAAATATCGTAGCACTAAAGTTGAACGAAGCTTGCGTTAAGTAGATTGCACAAGCGTTGTCATTTTAAGGAGACCTTGCAATATGAGCATCAGTTTTTTCATCAAAGAATCCTTGTGAAAAAATTCAAGGTATTAGATATAATTCAGTGGAAAGGAAACTACATTCAAAAGTCAACCTGCGTTAAATGATCTCACTGTGCGTTCTTCGGATCTCGGATCCCGTTCCCACCCAGCTGCTATTGACAGCTAAATTAGTTCATAGTAGGCACGTCTAGGCGTAAATCACCCCACATTTCGTTTGTATTGTGACTAATTGAGTTGAGTAAAATGATGATGATGAGTTTAGTGAATGTTTTCAAGATTCTTCACTTCATTTCAGTTTTCGCTAAGGACAACGTCTCATTTCATTAAGATATTTCCAATTTCAAAATGGATGTGACAGGAATTCAAAACATCATATATTGACATATGTGCGCTTGCTTGAAATTGTATACCATTGCTTTACCGTGTAACGTGTATTTACCGTGTACATCTCTATATATAATAGATTACAACATGTTTCGCCGAAATGTCTCCCTGTATACACGATTCCAGCCGTATTTCTTGGCTCGAGTTGAAACTGTTAGCATAAACTCCTCAGTACACACGCACACGTAGATTCAGAAACATTCGAGAAAAACGTTGTCGAGATGCACGATTCCAGCCGTATTTCTTAACCTCGGGGGGAGATTTTCAGTATACTTTCTTAGATACACACAATCAACGTCATAACTATTTTGCAACATGTGCCCTTTATGATAGTCCTCTTACCGATGCAAAATAGATTTGAAGTTTGGTGAACAATGCCCTCTTTCCATATCGTCGTAAGCACAACAGTTGAACCATAGATATCGCAGAAATCCTGAAATTTGAAAAATCGTATTCAACCGAAACTATTTCTCCTGTCCTGCTCTGCTCATGCAGGCTTCTGTGTATTAGATTTGAGTTTAACATTTCGCGTGTTGAATAATGTTGTGAGAGTGTCGTTCGCAAAGGCATATACCACAAATCTTCAGTGCAAAAACTACATCAACTTACTACACAGCATAACCAAACGCTCTAATTATGGACATGTTCATTTCTCCATCAGAAAAAACTCCCGCGCTCTTTTGCATACAGCTCATTTCAAAATAGAGTCCGTTAAATTATATCTCACAACTATTTGAACCTCGCGGCTAAAACTTACATTTGAATACCACGTAGTGTCCCGAAAGAAGCTACCAAAAGCTGTGATAACATATGTTTTGATAAAGTATAATTTCTGTACAGCTGTGTGGCCGTGGAAGCTGTAAGCAAAAGAGCACGGGAGTTTTTCTCTTATGGAGAAATGTTCACGCCCATAATTTGAACCTTGGATTATGCTGAGTAATACGGTTAAACCACATTTATACAAGTCAATTTGTTTTGCCAGTTCGTGCTTCTGATCCCGCCAATCCAAGATTTTCTAAAATAAAGTCGCACCGATCAATAATAAAAAGGTTTAAGTGCTATTTACTGTTATTTACAGTTAATTCAAATTCGTGAAATCTTAAGCTATAAAAATTTACTGGGCGCTGTGGTATTTGCCAATAGTCGGAGACAACGCGAGTGCTATATCCAATAAAACTGTAGCTTGATTTCTTAGAATATGTATAGATATGTATATGTGCGTTTATAGTGCTGCTTTTTGGAGAAGATGTACTCGGACAGCAAATGATTCAACTCACCAGTTCACATGTTTATGCTTCAAAGACGATTTCCAAATGACGCTATTGTCAAGAACTAAAAACTAAATTCCTACAACGCAAACAGAAGTCAATGCCAACTTTGACCTCACAAACCTTCAAAGTTGAAATAAATCTGCAAATATATGATACATACATACATCAATCTGATCAAGACAAAAATATGCAATAAAATAGATACTACAATTTTATTTTAGAAAATCTAAATCCGAATAAAGTACAAATAAACCGTAGAATTCAAAATATAAAGCATTAAAACTTGACCTTGGCTATTGCAACGGTTGGAACTGGTATGGAACCAGTCTGGCGGAATCGTGTCGTACCAACTGTAACTGTAAACTTAACTAAAAAAACCTTAAATAAGCCTGGAAATTATTTTTCTCCACGGCACTGTACTTAAACCCAACTATGAGATTTTTAGCTTTAAAGAAAATAAAACCGTGTATCAAATAAAATAAAGAGCTATATTTAGGCGGAATATTCTGCTGGTCCCAAGTTTCGGAAGTGCAAATGGTAAATTGATTTCAACCAAGGTACAAATTGTAAATTTCAATTCAATTCAAGTTTAATTTACATCAAGGTAATCTTTAAATTACTGTATTTACTTCTTAAATGTAGTCATACTCTGGAATTAGCTAAACAAAGCTCCCACAGCACCTACAACATTAGGTACTTCGTCTCCTTCTCCATCTTCATCAGAATCTTTGTTACTTTTGGACTTCTTTCCGCTCTTCGTAAATCCGCCGAGGACACCTCCCATATTCATTACAGATTCAACTTGAGATGTGGGATTCAAATCCTCTGCTTCAATGCAGTTTTCATTTACGAGCACAACTGAATTTTCGGGATTGAATCCTTGCTTCTCAACAAATTCCAAGGCCGCTTTCATATGTTGTGGCGAAATAATTGGCTTAAGAGCTCGGATTGACCAGACGCTCGTATTGTGTCGACTACACCGGAATGCCACCGCGTAGTTCGCATTGTCCGTCAACACGATCACAGCTTCAGATTTTGCTACAGTGTCAAAATAGTCTGTTTAGTTCAATTCTGTCAATAGGTTCAATGTTTAACAAATACGATTCTCGTCATTTTTTAAACTAAAGCAATCTAGATTGATTTAATAATAATTCTGTTATTTCAGAATTCATAAATTCTTACAGCGCCTCGAGGCCCATTCAAAATTGGTTGACTTTTTGGTTGGAAGACACTCTCGTCCCTTCTTTCCCTTGACACGCTTGCAGCGATAATCCGCAACATTCCCAAATCCCGTGTAACTCACTCCTCGTTTGCTTGTATAAGTACGAAGGCAGGATTTTTCTAAACTTTTGGTTTCCTTGGGAGTTTTTCCTGTTAGGATGTTCAGGAGAATGGCGAGATGTGACTTACTGCCCACAACGTAACGCCAGCCCTTGGCGTCTTTTTCTGAAAACTAAAAATAGAAAGTAAATCATTGGGATATGACATGTGAAAACACTGTGCGAACATAAGCTTAACGTGAATAACTGATAAATTCGAACCCAATCAGCGTCGTAATTCTCTGCTTGTTTGTATTCGAAGCATGGGAGTTCTTGCACATCCGCAGGATCGTAATTCAGCTCTTCATTTGAGGACGCAAAACTTAAGTGAGAAAATGTTATAAATATCAAATACTTTGAGAATACGAATATTTGGAACATGATGAGCCGAGTTTTATCTCAATGCAATGCAGTATGGATGTAACAAAATTAGGAAATGTACACCGTGTCTATTACGTATCGTATCATGTATCCCTGTCGACCCGACAAGTGCCTGGCACTGATGATAACGTCAAACATGTTTACAGTTGTGTAATTAAACTTTGTGGGTCATCATTTATTCTCCTACAAATTGAATCATGCGTCATTTCAAACTTTACAAAAGTACCAAAAATGTTGGATCAGTGCAGCAACTCTACAAAATCGAAGTGACATTCATCTCACTTGTATATACAAGCTTCTCAGCCGAAAACGCAATATGGCGATTCACGCGGTACTGAATATTTGGGCAACAGATTATTTGTGCGCAAACAACCTTCGTGAAGAATCCTTTTTGTCAAATTAATTATATGCAACTTTGCTCGCATAATATTGCGAGGAAACTTTTAAAATATGATAATATTTAAAAAATGAAAACTCCCGCCCTTCAGACTCTGGAGTTCAATATACGGGAAAAGAGCAAGGGAATTAGATGTGCCCAAAAAAGCAGCCTATCAGTACACAGTCTGAACATGCCACCAAGCGAGCTGCTCACATTTGCGAAGGCCTTCGGAAAATCGTCTTTAATGCTCTTGTAGCAAACAAACTAGCAAAACTAAATTGCGCAAATAATCAACACCTTAGCACATTTGCCCAAATAAGCAAATTGCCCAAATAATCAACATTTAGCACATTTGCCCAAATAATCAGCTAGTCTCGTGAGTCGCCCTAATAGCTTATTTTCCCGTAGGCCACATTCTGACTTCATCAAACTTTTCCAGCAATAATTACTAACTTTCATTTAATTCAGCGTTAGGATCCTTAACTTAGACGGTGTTTAGGTTAGGTTAGGCTAGGTTAGGTTAGGGTTTGTGCTGAGAACATGTTGACAGATATTCACGTTAAATTTCTAATACCACATCGGAGTTGACTACTTAGTAGTTAGAATTGGTATATCAACGCTACTCGTATTAATTCATTATTTGTCTAAATATTTAATTTGATATCATCAGAGTAGTTACGAGATATTATATTCGAAACACGCAGAAAAATATGTATTTACAATATATTTGACTCAGAAATATTTCCATGATTTAAACATTTTCTTAAAGATTTACGAAAACACACAAAAAATATCTTGGCAAGTATTAAAAAATTGCTTACTTTTTTCACTATTTTCATTTTATTTAAAAAATCCAGTTATGCCAGTATGTAATTCGAAGTGACCGATTTTTTAGATTTCCAGAGTTTTCGTGTTCATATCTTGCATTATTGAAGAAAGCGTTTTGTATATACATGCTGAATAGTAATAATTTTCTTCATGTTTTCAGCTACTACCGTCTGAACTTTGTGCCGAGACTTGAGCCCCAAATCCTTCTCTCAATTTCTTTTTTAGAAAATACCGTACAAAATTCGAGAGAGAGCCGTAACATTCGTCAAATATTACCAGTATTTCTATTTGCTTTTATTATTCGCCTCGAATGATTCGGAATGGGAAAATAAATTCACATCATTTGCACTAAATGTTTACACCACTTAAGAGGAAATGCAGTGTTCACTCAAACAAGGAGTCCGGGAATGTGTTGATCACTTACAAATTAATTTATATTTAATTCAAAAAGATTCCCAACCACACATTTTGTGAAAACTCGCCAAAAGGTGAGGCTTTTAGCGGGGAAAATTGAATCCACCAAAACCAGTGAACTATTTGTACAAATAATATGTATATCTTCAGATATGTATTCTTCGCGACAGCTTTGAAATGTTTTATTCAATAACAAAGAATTTGTCAATGAGTTTGTTCGGTACTATTCTCGTGAAGATAGAAAAGCTACAATTCGTTGGACAATGAATGACGCAGAGGACTTTAAGTTCTTATCCCGTCTTTGGATATTACTGAGCAAACCCCATTTATGTATTTGAAAGAAGATGAGGGATACATATTAACTCTGTAGATCTAATACATGTGGATTGAATTTGTTACCGTTTATATAAATATAATGAACTAAGAATTCTGAACGAATGTCCATTAAGGCTTTTGAAATATTCCAACTAGTAGTTGATGATTATGGGCTACAGGATCTTGTCCCTTCTTTTCAGAGTCTGTTCCAATTAGCTGATTGAGATATTTGTTGTAATCTTCCTCCAAGTCAGGTCGAAGTGTGTTCGGGACTCGTTTCAAGTAAGGATTGAGAGACACGTAGAAATCTGTAAAATTTTATCCTTTTTGCAAATTACGTTTTGTCTTTCAAATATAGAACTTATGCGCCGCTCCGTGTGCTATTTGAAGGATTATTGCGTATTGTTTAGATGTAGTAATGTAATTGTGATTGACCACTGTCTTAATAGCCAAAACAATTTCTAGTGTGACATGTTGTAACAAGCTCGTCGACTATGCAGAGCATGCAGCCCCTATAATGCCATTTTTTGGCGTATCTTGCTAGAAACTGCCAGTGAGGAGATATCATGGCTTTCTTTAAAATGTGTGGCAAAAATGTATTTGGGAATTTTTCTACTTTTTCTCTAAATTTGAAATTGCGTGAGATATTCGACCTGGAACTGGAACCCATCTTAAACCCTTTATAAAACGCCATATGGCGTGTGGGAGCTGAAAATGCTTGAGGTAACCATAGACCAGCAAATGGCCTGGGGATTTGTGCCGGGATGTAAGAATTATTGGGTTTTGGTTTGGTCGCAATATACAAGATACGTAAAGTGACAGTAAAGCTGCCCTACTATCTACTGCCGGTTTTCCATGTTGTAATTGCGTTGATATTGACTAATTCAATTATCTAGCAAAGATTAGGAGAAGTTCACTTACTGACAAGTCTCTCCATGCTAATAGGTTGTTTTCCTTCTTCAACTTTGACCATCTGAGCAATCTGGAATCCAACCTTGGAAGCAATGTTTCGATAGGTGTCTTCAACCAATCCCGAATCGTCGTACATGTTCATGTAGTCAAACTCTTCGTGTCCCTAGTATACAACTCTTATTCAATAACCAAATTTATTGTTTAAATATTTACTTACGAAATGATATTTGTATTGTACGAAATGACAGGTATACTAATCAGGTAGACGCTTAAGTAAATTCCAGTTCTTTTGAAATAATCATTCCTGACTATCCACGGTCGTTTATTTCAGGATATTGATATGGTAGTTAGGAGTGGTGGAGAGACAGACTATGCTTTCCTACTTTTAGCATATGGGATATCAGATATTATAGCATGAAATTCTACATAGATATGTTAAGGCATGTACAGCATGCCGCTCATATTCGTTCAGATACCAAATATAGCTAAATATTTCTTGAAAAATGATCCCACGTCATGCGTATATTTACGGGTACAAACCATTATGGCGAAACCTCTTTTTGTTCCCACTAAAGCCAAAATCCCTTTCGCTTGTGTAAATCAAGGGGTACGTTACGTACGGATGCCAGTTCGTAAAAACGGTGCACCTCAGACGAGAATATTGAAATGTGTTTACATTCTTTGTTGTTCTAATGATTTTTGTAAACGAGTCCTGGAAATTAGTTGAAATATACGTAATAGAACTGTTGATGGCAGGGAAAGGATAGATATAGTTTTTAATACTTAAGAATTCGTATTTTGCAGTATAGTACCTATGTGTAAATGCTGGTTTTCACAAAAATATGGTATGCTTGCATATTGTGCGCAAAATTTTCCATATTGAATCTCAGAAGTTAAAAAAAATTGATTTTTTTGTTGATTTTTTTTGAATTTTTACCTTATATGCTTGAACTTAATTTTCAAGGTACTTTTTGAGCGTTTTGAAGCAAATACATATCTTGACGCATAAGAATACATACAAATTAATCCAAAGAATCTCTATTTTACTTTGCAAATGTCCGATTCAACGATTGACTCTGCGTCCCATGTATTACTTCAATGTGAATGGCCAGTCTGATTAAATAAGGATGATTGTTCAATGACCCATTTATCATCAGACTAGCTGAAAGTCCGTCCTATGGACAGAAGCCTGTGTCAGTAGATTGAATCTAAAAACAGATTATTGTAGATGTTTTTATGTTCAAGCATAAAGTCAAATGTTGGTCACTTTTATATTTTTAAGTCAATTTCGGGTCACGGGGTCAACCAAACTCCATAATAATCATTTGAATCTAATTGAAGTTTCTAGTCTCTGGATTTTTCAATTCTGTTAAAATGTCAAAATTATGGTCAATTTAATCGGTTTTTGGGTCACTTTGGGGTCACTGGGTCATCCGATCCGGGTCAACTATACTTCGTTGGCTAAGCTGAGTCGGTACGGACATTTATAGACCTCAACTGACCCTGTAGTGATTCTTAGTGCCGAGATATCTGGTAGCAACTGTCATGTCTGGTAGCGACAGACGGAAACTCCAAAATATAGAGTAGATATATGGGTTTTCATTTTTTGTCAAAGAAAGAAATAAAATCATGTCAGATGTTTTGGGCCAACCCTGGTAAATTTCGCATAAATGTAAGTTAGCCGTACATGAATACCTCTAATGACAAACATTAGCAAACTTAACAAAAACCACACCAAATTGCAGCCCCTTTCTTCCTAATGGGAAATAAAGGGTTAAGCCCTAATGGGTTGAGGTCACAAGTCACAAAGTGACACCGTAATTACAACCTAACGCATGTTGATTTCACACAATTACTAACTATCCAAGCAAGATCAACCAGCGCGATCTTATGGAATTCATATTGAAATGATTTTTACCTCCATGAATGAACTCCACTTTGGATCTTGAGTAACCAATTTAAAAACCTTGTTTTGAAAATATCCACCACATCCAACCACAAATCCAAAGTAGCCACCAGGCTTTAGCAGATTGAAGAATCGTCGAAGGCAAACCCTGGAGATACAGTGCAAATGTACTTACGGAGATTACTATTGTTATATTTTTTGATCATATTAGTTAGTAGCAGTGTGGTTTACTGTAGTTCCTTACTCTAAATCTTGTATCCAATTAAGAACGTGAATAGCAAAGATTTTGTCGAATTGCTGTCGAACGAAGGGAGAGTCGTCGGTCATCACATTGGCAACTTGATAAGTAATCTTGGAGTTCGGATATGTCCTTTTCGCATATTCGATCATTGACGGCGTACTGTCCACGGAATGAATAAACGAATCATACTTGTATGCGAGCGGCAACAAATTTTCATGCGTAACACGCCCACCTGTAAAAAATGAGATAACATAACCAATTCATAACGATGAGTGAGGCCTATTCGTTGTCGTACTTAAATTTTCGAGGCAATTAAATTTGAATTTGTATTCTGGCCTTCACCACCCTCTCTAGAATGCTCAAAAGCACAACAAATTGTGCAAACAATCCTGCGTATACTTTTGGATTTAATTACTATGACTTTTTGTACTGAAAAAATAACACGCCAAGTAGATATTTTTTGCGCGGCGTAAACGGCGACATTTCTAGAACAGACAAACAAAACAATTTGGTGATACAGGAACGGAACTGAACATGAATTTCATGGCGCATAAAACGTGTACAATGGTGCTTATTTCTTTCTATGTCATTGCAATATACTTTAGAGTAAGTTGTCCTATTGGTTGGAATCAACTTACTTGGTTGATCACAATTCTTACCTGCACAACCGTAGTCAAGAAGAACTTCTTTACTGTTCCATTTCATCCCGTCGATTAGTCTCAACACAGGATTTTGGTAGGAAGTTTGTTCTGAAAGCTTTTTCTGACGATCGTATTCTTCCGGATCATGCATCGTTGTGTTAACGCTTGTGCCTTGATGATAAACGTATTTTAGTGTAGAGGAGTTAAAAACGATATAATGTTACTGCAATCAAATGCTACTATGTATATTTGAGTGTATATGTATGTATGAGTTTGTTCATGACAAAACTCTTGCAACAACTAATGGAAAAACCTGCATAGTTTGGTAGCTAGACCTGTAGTAAGCTGCTATCCAGCACTATGTACATCCTGTCATAAAGTTGCCAACTTTCGTGCGTAGAACGTAAAAGCAAAGCATAATCCGGTCACGATTTACGATTGTGAGATATTAACGAGTTTATCTAACCATGTTCTAGGCCTACTTTACGTATAAAAATCTCACGCCAACCTTGCAGATAAATGAAATACACACACATTGCTGTACGGATAATTTGTATAAGGCTGAAGAAATAGACTTCAAGTTCACACATCACATTACGTATTACGTGCTAGGGGCATGCTGTACTTGTGAATATTATTTATGTCAGTATGAAACTATCAAGGACTTGGTATAAATTACTCAGCTTCAAGCTTCACGTCTCCAGCTTTAGTGAGCGCACCTTGTATTTAAGTATGCAATGAAACATGTAAGCAGGGATGACCCAATATTAAGTTTTGCGAGTGAAAGTTTGGCATTTTCAAGTAAACCTTAAGGTTAGAAATCTAACAAAAAAAAACATAGTCGCCAAAAATTGCGAGGCAAATGAGAAACACGCAGTAGAAATATCAGATAGATGTCCCAAGATTTGCCGTTGTACGAGTTATATCAGTAATAGCAGTGCTAATATTGTTCGCACATCGCATAGGAGAGGGCGGAATAATAAATGAGGATTGTTAGGCTAATTCCCATGGGTAATCCGCGTGGACCCCCAGGTTAAGGGTGAACATTCTCTGGCCTGGACTAGAGTTAGTCCCAGGTCAGGGAATAAATAATTTGGAGCGCGATTTACGTGATCAGCTAGATGGCCAGAGTTGAACAGTGATGAGTAAATTGGGCTAGAGTTCTGAATTGATTCGGATTCGAGGAGAAGGTTTATTTACTCAAAAAGGAGAAGTTTGGAGAAAGTGGTTTAGGCGGTTCGGGTCCCGCAGTCTGTCTGAGCTGCTCTGGGCTTCGGCTACAGTTTATATATGCCTGCCCAGGCTTCTAGATTGCGTAGGTTTAGACAGATACATACTGCGTACAACGCAGAGAAATATTCTATGAAATCTGTTCTGAACGTACAAGATACACCAGCCGAGTCACATACTACCCCCACCCAGAAGATGTCAGTTTTCTCACTGATGCGCTATCCAGTATAGGATAATTGATCATTTTAGTGATAAGGTTCGTGTGTCCTATATGTTTAAACGGTATTGAAATCTTACATACAATGATAACTCAGTATACAATGGTTAAATAGTAGTTGATAATTTTCCTTGTAGATAGTAAATTTTAAATCCAGGAATAGAAGTATCGATGGATAGAATGAATCGGATATGATATTCGATCCAACTGAATATTGTTGTTGGTGTTGTTGTTGTTAATGACGAAGTACAATCCATTATGTTAGAACATTGGTATCTATCATAGGTATCTATGGAAAATAGTATTCTATTACAAACAAAGGAATCTGATACATATACATGATGAATATAGTTGTAGTTTGTTGGTATAATATGTATAATAAATTTTAGAATACTATTGTAAAAGTAGCAATTTTCTTCGGCGTTGAGGTTAAAAGTTATCGGAAGTAGGTAACGGTCAAGTGTTTTTGGGTGACCAATCCAAGGAAACACAGGGTGACCAATCCAGGCAAGCACAGGGTGACCGATCCAAGCAAGCACAGGGTGACCAATCCAAGGTGACACCAGTTATTACGTTTGAGTGACGGGATACCCGAGCTGAATTAAGATTTCTGAATCGATTGGTAGACAAAACGGGCCGAACTCTTCGACGCATTGACTGGAGACAGTAGTTGAGCTCCGATGAAAGGGAGGCAGACGTAGTTGAAGTAGAGAGAATTCCTCGACGAAGGGAGAGACGTGATTTTAGTGAGACGGGTTAAGTTGACATAAATTGAAATAGACGTGGGAAAAAATGAACTTAATCCTCTAATCGATTTTGCATGACAATGACAAGAAAGATATTACGATAACATTGAGAATTTTAATAACTCACACTAGACCCTTGGGTGGAAAAGCTGTACACTTAGCATAAGGTGAAATTACGCTAGAGTCATGAATGGAGCAGACAGACGATTATAATTACATGAATTATTATTAATTTTATATTTTATGGGGTAAGAAAATGGAATTTATCATCCCGTGATAGGTTAATAGTCATAGAAAATGACATTCGTCACCACATTATAGATTAATAATGCGATCTTTTTCATAGGCATCACTTCGGGATGTGTACATTCCTGTTCAAAGTAGAACAAGAAAGGTTTGCAATAATGTGGCCTAGAGTTATAGTTAATTCAGCACAGATTAAAGCAAGACCTCACGCTCTTGAGATTATAGGGGTTCTGATCCTAGGTTATGAATCACCCTACACTACACTAAAGTATACATTATGATATTTTGAAAATTCAATACATTTAGAACTATATTTAGTATAGTTAAAACACCAATTAAAAGTTGAAGAATTTAAAAAGCTGTGACCGTCGCCACAGCTTTAGAACGGCCTTATAAAACAAACTTAATTGTAGCAAACACACATACTTTAAAACTTGGGGAAAAACATACTTAACATAAATATACAAGGTGAAACAAGATCAATTAAATGTAGAGAAAATGCAATAAGTAGTTGAAATAAGTTGTAGACGAAGACACACACGTTAAGAAAGATAGCTGAATACGTCAATTAACACCACAACACTCATACGAGACAATGACACATACACTTAGGACATTTAGAATAGGAGTAAAATACACAGAGTTATTAAGAGTTAAAATTTCACACATTAAAACACATTGATTATTATTACAATTTTTTTGAATATATATATATATTTTGAAAATATACATATATGTATATATGTATTGATTTTACTGTTATTGCTGCCCAGCCTGTCGATGGTGAATCAAGACAGAATAAACAGTATAAAATTATAAAAGAGACCTGGCTACCAAGCAGAAGCTATGTGTCAAGTCAAAGGAAAAACTATTAAGCATATATGGGTCCCAGTTTATGAGTATGAAGCAGTTGGTATCATAGATGGGTATATGGCCCTCCGGAGGGCCGGAGGGCCTAGGTCGAGTCGGAGAGCCGGAAGGCCGGAGGGCCTAGGTCGAGTCGGAGGGCCGGAAGGCCGGAGGGCCGGAGGGCATAAGTCGAGTCGGAGGGCCGGAAGGCCGGAGGGCCGGAGGGCCTAGTCCGAGTCGGAAGGCCGGAGGGCCTAGGCCGAGTCGGAGGGCCGGAGGGCCTAAGTCGAGTCGGAGGGCCGGAGGGCCAGTCTCACAACTTTAACACATAAGAGATAGGGAAATGGCCCTCCGGCCTTCCGGCCCTCCGGCCCTCCAGAAGCTCATTTTGGTCGAAATGTCGGAGGGCTGGAGGGCCGGAGGGCCTAAGTTGGGTCGGAGGGCTGGAGGGCCGGAGAGCCTAAGTTGGGTTGGAGTGCCGGAGGGCCGAAGTTGGCTCGGAGGGCCGGAAGGCCTAACAAGTGCCCATTTATGGTTGCTATGCAGTATTGAAGAGTTGCTAAGCAGTAGGAAACAGCTGCCATGCATTTAGAAGCAGTTGCGTTCATTTGGAAGATGTTGCTATGCCATATTAACGAGTTGTTAAGCAGTAGGACGCAGTCACTACGCATTAGTAAGCAGTTGCTATGCAGTATTAAGAAGTTGCTAAGCAGTAGGACGCAGTCACTGCAGTAGGAAGCAGCTGCTCAGTGGTTGGAAACATTTTTACATTTGTAAGCAGTTGCTATCTTGAATATAAATTGTAGTTAATATATTCTTTAAATATATATTCACGCTTCCTCTGCGCCTATGTAGAAGCTGTAGACGTTCATTTTACCCTATTTGACATATAAGTTGTAATTATCGTAATGTATTAAGCTTCCGTTCATACAATGTTACATAGGTGACTTGCGCTGCGCTTCCGCAAAACTAACGACAGACAGACGGACAGACGGACAGACAGACAGACAGGACCATCCCTTAAGACCTTTTGGTGTAAAACCTGCCTGACGGCACCTTGCGACCAAAAGGATGTATGTAGAAGACGCACATGACGACGCACTAGACGAGGAATCGGAAGTAATAGACGTGCTAGACGACGTGCTAGACGACGTCCTAGATGACGCCCTAGACTTAGACAACCGTTTCCTATGGGACATACTATTAGCCTAGTGCGGACGAGTTTACTCGTTTTTTTCCATGACGTCACTACAGAGTTTTCCCTATCTAAAAGTGTA
>JAQFYU010001452.1:0-14832 GCA_034694905.1 Ceratophysella granulata
TTGTAAATATTAATGATCAGCCAAAACTGACGTTAATTTATCCAGAAAAATTGCCAAATACATTGAATTGAGTATGCAAATTCTTGCAAAAATTTCAAAAAATTATGGAAAATTATGTTTTACTTTCATCGGCCATGAATTGCCTTAATTTATTCAGAAACGTTGCCAAGTTCATCGATTTGAGTACCTATACAAATCATTGCCAAAACAGAATTCCAAAAATTATGCAAAATTATGTTTATTTTGCTTCCGTAAGAAACTATATATTTATTTCTTTAAAAACTCAGTGTTTCTAAGTGATAGTTTTGAAGTTGCAAAAGCTTAATTCGCTAATTTGAAGAAAGTTTACTCAAACGTGCAAAATTCGTGCCAATTTTTAACTGAACACCTGATTTTCAATATTCAATAAATGAAAATTATCATTTGAAAAAATATTAAATTAAATTTGAATTGAAACCCGATTCCGCGAAAATCTGTCTGCTTAGATCATTTTTAATACGAGGGTAGTTTCAATAGTTGCAGCTGTTACAAAAAACACAAAATGATTGAATTAAGCTATTATTAAAACGGTTAGAGCAATTGGCGACGTATCAGCAAGAAATTGATTAAATTTACCGCCTTGTAAAGTCTATTTCGAAATTAACAAGCGGAATAACATTTTCGACTAAATAATTATTCATCTAGTTGAAACAAAAATTCGAAAACATGTCTTAAATTCTGATAGAAAATGAGATTCCTACTGGAATTTTAATAAAAAAACATTTTCGGTTAGCAGCTTCCCAATATTCTGTACAAATGCGGTTCAGCTATTCATGTATCCATCCATGGTCAAAAATTCAGCTCAATTGATCCAGTCGTTTTAGAATATTTTTGTTATATCGAAGAAGTTGTGAGACAACCCTCACATTTTAAAGACCTTTTTGATAAAATCCTAAACCAATGCTTTTCGATATCCTAAACTCGAAATTCGAACCCTGTTTGTTACCATTCAGTTTTGGTAGGGAGTGAGGGTTGAAGACGAATCTTCCAGTTTACTACATTTCCCTTTGATGATGGGATACTAAAGTTCAAGTGGAGTATTGAGTAACTCCATGTTCAAGTCTGTTGAAACCATAAATGAATAATGGAATACATACTACAGAAAGAAGTTCTAGTTTTGAGTTGAGAAAAGTTTTTAAGTAGCTTCACGGTAGCCAAGTAGACTCAGTTCATCAGAAACATACACACTTGGACTCAATGTATTTATAATTCTGACCAAAACAAGCCGCAAAGTTCTGAAGGTCAAAATTTCCTAACTTGAGTGGTTGGGTTGAGGTTAACGAGGGTCTTCTTAGATGTTGAGAAGAAAGTGAAAGCCCGAAAATGAAAGCGTGGGCTTTCACTTCTCACAGAACCTTGTCTTATTGTAACTAACGGTTTGAAGCCACACCGAAAACCAAGCCAAGGTAGTTACGGTTAACCTTGAGCAGCACAAAAGAAAGAAGCATATAGTGTTTGGAAATGGAAACGGAGAAAGCTCAGACCAGACCAGACCACGACCACACCGTGCTAATGGGAAAGTGTTGTCGTCTCTTGTTTTCTTTTAACTTTGGGCTAGCACTTCAAATGAACATGTTTCTGGGGTTTCAAGACGAGCTGGAGAACAAAAGCTAATAAGGGTCTCGTTAAGCTCTGATTCTTAGATGCGGACTTGGAACTTCGAGATTCTCGAAGTAGCTTGGTTGGATTTTGGATTGGATTTCGGGTTAACCGAAAAAAAAACACATAATGTATATTTCACGCATAAATGCACCAATTACGTTTTGCCCTTCTGGGAATTGTGATCCAACTCCTTGTTTGTCATAATAAAAGTTTCAATATTTTGCCCAAAAGGGTCTTATCGGTTTAGAAAGTCCGTGTCCAGTAACGTACGTTTTTAGTGCCTGTTGTATCTCTGCACTGCCAGTGGATTCTGATTTTGAAAATCTATATTTTGAGTCCTGTGATTGTAAATTTAGTTTTAAATGTGGGGGGTTAGGTTAAAGGAGGTTCTTCCAGATTTGGTCAATTATTGTGTATCCAGTTTTAGATCAAAAGGTCTTATGGGATGGTCCTGTCTGTCCGTCTGTCCGTCTGTAGCCAGTTTTGCGGAAGCGCAGCGCAAGTCGCCTATGTAACATGGTATGAACGGATGCTTAATAGATTTACCATAGAAGCAGAGCATTTATATGTAAACCGCGTTAAAAACGTGCGAACTATTTTAGTGACGTACTCGCAGAAGCGTCAGAAGGTTTTCAATTTGGAAGCAATAATAATTATTAATGCTTTGGCGAGTGAAGAATTATGCAAAATTCTGCCAATTTCTTCGAAAAAACTGGTTTCTGATAATTTATTTCCGAGTATATACAGTTTCTACAAGTTTGATTAAGAATAGTTTGTTTTTGTCAATTTCCTCGCAAATATAACGTCTTTGTGCAAATTCGCGATAATAAGTTCAGAGTTTTGTCAGTTTCTTTATATATATCCTATTTTACCAATTGGGTGAAAGTCCAGCAGAATTTGATTTTCCCACCAAAATGTGAATTTCCCGCCAATATTTAAATTTTCTGTCTAGATTTAAATATTCTCGCAAAAATTTGAATTTCCCGCCAAGATTTAAAATTTCCCTCTAGAATTTGAATTTCCCGCCCAAATTTGAATTTCCCGCCCAAATTTGAATTTCCCGCCAAGATTTAAATATTTCCGCCAAAATTTGAATCTCCTACCAAGATTTATATAGAACCTCCAAAATTTAAATATTTCCGCCAGAATTTGGATTTTCCGCCAAATTTTTTCAATATTCCCGCTAATACGTTTTAATTTTCATTTCATTTTATTATACTCCTTTTTAATGTATTATTTTAAGATCATTAAGCGGTCTGTATAGTCGGTTCTGTACCGTTTCGTTTGGTCACCTCGCATCATTTACACCCACAGACTTCTGAAAACCCACGCCATGGCGTGGGTTCGCAGGGGCGTGGGACGTGGGATTTCAGAAGTCTGTGTTTACACCTCAACACCAGGTTTTATCAATTTTTTAAGCGAATAAATCGGGTTTCTGCTAATCTCCATGTTTTGGTCACTTTTTGCAAGAATATATCAATTTCCTGCTAATTTGATGAAAATAAATCAGAATTTGATCAAGTTATTTGCGAAAAAGTTGGATTTCACCATATTTGGCTTCGAATGTATCAGGAGCATATCAATTTGGCAGGCATTTGTAACAAATTGAACAAATTTAATTTAGTCAATTTAGTGAAATTAAATCAGGGTTCTATAAATTTTTTGTGAATGAATCAAGTTTCGAATCATCCGTGTACCTTAATTTCGGTACTGAGCCACCGACGGCCCAATGTAACACAACCCAAGACAAAAGCTTACATATTCGTAAAACAAACGATCAGAAAATTATAGTTTTTATTCAACTCAAACCCATAACGTGCCCGAAGCACCATTTACGTTGCGTATGAAACACTCAATGCCAAGAATATGATGTGTGTAGTCGTATTTTAAGTGTACAATACTGAAACAATAGTTTATATTTCAACTAACATATCCCCTCAACTCCTAACTTTCCAATAAAAAAAGAATTCAGTCAGATGCCAGATCAAATTCCATGTGCGTACCATTTTCTGGCTTTTAGTAAGCATAATATTTTTGTACGTGGGTGAAAGTTAAATGAGCCTTCCAAAATGTTGATATCCCATTTCTGCCAAGTTGATGTGGATTTACATATTTGGCCTCGTGCAGACACAATGCGTCATTCTGTGGTGGGTTCAAGAATCAGGTTTCATTTTCTGACGCTCTTTGACGTAGCAATTTTTAATATTGATTTAGTAAATATGAAGGGTTCGATCCAAATACGCGTGGATCCACTAAAGTTTGACTTCCTAGTTTCTGTATGAATAAAAGGGTGGATCACAAGTTTTGCCCACATAAAAAAATAATGAAATTCATTTTTTAATGTTCAAATTTTAAATCTCAAACACGTGAAGCTTTACTACATACTAGATTAAATTTTTTGTATATATAAATATTAGTATTATTCCATTTAGAGCCGTTAACCATGCCCCAAGATTGGATTCCGCAGGTTAAGCGTCCAACCCTTCCGAGCTCGGCACTTATTTTTGTTTGTTTGATGGATAACGGTTGGAAGTGAGTGAAAGTTGTGTTGGAAGGGTTCAATAAAGCCACTTTCTCTGATGGCTTTCACTTTTTTAAAGAGTGAAAGCTAAGAAGGCTTTCAGTTTTTATGTTCCTGCATCTCCCGTATACAGTTTCAAGCAGGTTTAGAAGAAAGTCGGAGAGTAGCTTTAATGTAAAGCCCAATCCCGGTTCTGAACCATGGGTTTATGAGTGTTTGAGATTCTGAGTCCTCAGATTGGAAATTCCAATCCCTCAAACACCGCTTTTTAATTCCGAGTTCCAAGTTTACATAAAACTTGTATACATAGCTTCTTGTGCTTCATACAGTATATTTTACGTATACAGAGTTGCTCCTTGCTCGTTTAACTAATTTTAATATGGGGAAAATCCTGAAATGCGGCTTCTCAAGGTTTGATTTGGATGGATGAGATAAAATTGAATATCCTTGAATTTGCAAATCGT
This sequence comes from Ceratophysella granulata, assembly GCA_034694905.1. Lineage (NCBI taxonomy): Eukaryota > Metazoa > Arthropoda > Collembola > Poduromorpha > Hypogastruridae > Ceratophysella > Ceratophysella granulata. Next base: position 4,627 of record JAQFYU010001452.1, read on the forward strand.
ATTTAAAAATGTTAAATTTTATAATTAAATGGAATTTTGTCTATAATACACCATTCAAAAATTCAGATTATAATACATAAAATATATATATTTACTATTGAAAAGCTTTGTGTACACTTTTGCCATACAAGTAGCTTTCATTGGGATAACACTAACAAAATTTCGGACACTAAAACTTAATCTAGCCATGTGCATATTAATGTGACAAGTTGTTTCCCATAAGAATCCTGTTGCACATTGCACCAGAGGCTAGAATTTGGAGATAATTATCAATGTTACCTTTTACCGTTTCATTTATTTTTCAGTTATAATATGTTATATATTTTTTGTTAGGAGAGAAGTTTAAACAATTTTCAATATTTACCTTGTTTCCGAAAGATCAACATAATCCGAAAATGGAAGATTTCCGGTCACGAACTTCGTTGAACAAGCTCAACCGGTTGATATTTGGAATTGAACCAAGCCGAAATTCAGCTGGACTTTTGAACTTTTGCATTTCAATTTCTACGAGTATTTGTACAAACATATACAACGTGTACAGCAAAGTAATTTGAAGTCGAGTAAATTCCTGAGCGAATAACTGGCAGGAGCCTTAAGCAATATTGCCAACTCAAAAACCTATTGCAAATACGAGATTGTTTTTCCAGAATGTTCATTTTCATCATGATGATCATGCTTCTCTGAAAATAAAACACAAAAATTATGCACACAACAGAAAAATAGTTATAACCCTCGATCCGAGAAATAGTATACACTATAGTAAGTATACAGATTTTCCATTCTGGAAAGAAATTCCAATTTTTTTATTAAATACTTTTCCTAAGCACAATCAAGAATCTTCTCAACGGATCTTGAGATCTTCACAAGATACAAAATCCGGAATTCAACCGAGCAGGAATAGAAACTACATGAATATGCAGGGAATTGGTCCTAATTAGATCATTCGAGTACACTTTCAGAAATATGTACATCTGCATCTCAGAAATTGAAAGCCTTCAGAGATTTCAAATATCAAATATACAAATTTGACATGAATGGTTGATTCTTTTTAATTAGCCTTCTTTTCAATATTCAAATTCAAGGGACTAATTTAGTTCTCTTTTTTCTGATTTCAGATCCAGATCGTACGTCGTTCTACGGATATTGAAGATACTCAAGTTCCAGATTTTGAAATTAATAATACTAAAGTATATTTGTACAGATTTTATGACTTTAGGACTAATCAAGGTATGTTCCAGAGGATCATTCTAAATAGTGTACCCAGTCAATTGTACCCTGCCAATTCCGCTAGAGGCAAATTCGCAATTTGAATTTACCCAATTTTCCAGGTTCTAATTGGCCTCAGAACTGACAAGGGCAATTGACCAAAAATCTATAAATTAGTGTACTAAAAATTGAGGTGCTGGCTGTACTTCCACAAGCCCTTAAACCAAGTTCGATTAGTCGGGTTCCAAAAATATTTCCACGACGCCTGATACTGGCCTGTTGAAATTTTTAAAGAAATCATTAAATAATTGAACTAAATTAATATTAAAAATGTAAATTATAGGATTTTCTGAATTCCACGCACCCTGACTCTACTTGAATGTGATAACTAGTTGATAAACGCTAAATTTAGAAGTGTTGAATATGTGTATAATACTGTATATTAGAAATACTAGAAGAGCGTGAAGGGATTACACAGTGGTACTAGGAAGTAGAGATCATACTACAGTCCAGGAGCTGTGGTCGAGTCCAAAACCCAGCCTGGAGAAAGGTTGTGATACAGATAATTTAATTTTTTGGAGAATGCATTTCCAACTTTCTAATTATCTTTGCTTGTACAGGTTTTGCATAATACTGGAGCCTGGTTTCTCTCCAGTCTCCTATTCCATAGGAAATTCAATTGTAGGGAATGAATGGGGAGTATACTGTACAACTCTAGTTTTTGGAACAATCTATGTGGATGAGAGTAATCCGATTGTAATTTGGTGAATATGCATGTCTGCAGGCGGAACCCTGACCCAATAGTAACGTTGCTATGCTCCGTATTTATGAATTTACTCAAATACACAACAATCTCTCGTTTTTATGTTTTAATTAGCTACAGTGGTGGGCATAGGGAGCTGGCTATGGTCATGTACTCGAGAGTGCAGCTGTTTATATGCGAGGGGTGTTCCAAAAGTTTGATTAATATTTATGTATTTACATTTCCAAAAAAAATTTAGTCAGCATTTTTGAAAAAAAATATCAATTTTGTATTTATACAGGGTGGCGGGCACGAGAATTATGCCACACATTTCACGTCTGAAATTCTCTGCAGTCAAGCTGGAGAACCTTTGTTCAAAAACGTAACAAATAAGCTTAGCTTTTAAAAAAAAATTAACGTTTTATTTCGATTTGTGAAAATAATGCAAAAATTAATATTTTACATTAACGTGGACGTGGACTAATGGGCCAACAAAAGCGGCAACTCGAATAAAGCTGGGATCATTCGTCTATATCAACCGGCGAAGTGTTCTTTTTTAAACAATTTCTTTCAGAATTTCTTAGAGTCAACTGAAATCCGTTCAAAATTATATTGAATTCACAACATCTCTTCTTTCTTCGTAATAAAACTTAGTTTAGAAAGTCTGGTGTTCTTCTGCTTATAAGATGGAATATGGAATGAGTTAAGCGCTCACCCTGTATATTCGAAATAATTTCGTGACTTAAAGACATTTATTATGAATCAGGTTCGAATCCGTTCATAAATTTATGAAATGCGGCAAGTTGATGCGTTATGCTGGCCAGCTCCCAATTGACAGACCCTGTACAACAGGAATGTTCAGTTCTTGGGAACCAGGAGCACTCCAGAGCCCCATGTGCCATGGATCCCAAGAACTGTTCTCATCCGGATCATAATTAATAATCTGAGCCAACTATGCAAAAAAGGAGAAATGAATGAATGTGAGTCAACCCAGCCCTGTGTGGCTCTTAATGAGAATGAATGAGCTGGCATATTTGCTCTAGTTACGGAATATTTATCAGAATTTATGACTCCCTAACCAAAACTCGGTCCTATTAAATGTCAATAATTAGCATGCCCAAACTCCTTATGCTAACAAAATATTGTGTGCTAATGTATAGCTAGGCTAATCAAAGTCAATGTTTATATGTATTTAAAATGTAATTAAATTCTAAGCCTAATGTAATGTAAAATGTAACCCAATTCTTACCTGAGATATATTAATTTTAATTTGAACTATGCGTATACATACAATACAAACTATGTATATAGCAATTGTTCTTGCGGAAGGCTGGATCTCCATTATACAAAACTATTGTACAAGGCTGTACTCAAGTATGTTTATTCTTCCTCCATTCTACTGCTCTTGTATCTATATTTCATAATAAAACATTTGTGTTGACAAGATATTATGACAAATCCGGAATTGTTTGAAGTCCATGCTTGCTAATGCTTACGTCCCCTCATAACATCATACATGGTCAAAATACTTGGTCGTGCCATAGAAGTAACTTTTTACGGTAGGGAGTAGAAAAGGCTAGCTTATTATGTCTATGGGTCAAGCAGGATTTTCAAAATACTTTATGAAAGCACCGAGACTCAAAATATAAAAATTACAAGTATTTAAATTACCACATAACGGATTGTAGAAACAGGTATTTTCAAATTTCAAATTACAAATCAAAAGCATCGTATTTTAATTACTGCATTGTGCACGGCCATAGAAGGCTAAAATACATTAGTCAAGTGATTTCAAAATATTTCAGAAAATATCGCAACCACAAAATATAAATTACAATTTAAGAACAAGTATTAAAATTACTGAATTAAATCAGATGTATTTTAATTACTACAGTTTGGGCCAATAACAAAATATTTATTTTTAAAATATTTTTATTGATCTTTCCCTGAACCAAATTACAAAATGAAAAGTGCTCGGTTGAGAAAACAAAACTGTCGCCTGTTTGTCAATTTTATTTGGAAGAACTAGAAGAACTTCTGTCGACCTAATTTTTAAATACAGTATTCGTCCGTTGAATTTTTTCTGAAAACTAAAGCCGTCGTTTAATTTGACATCAAGTTAAGTTTAAAATTTTGCCTTTTTAATTATATATACTTCAGACAATAAATTTGGGCAAGATTTCTCAACTATTCTGGTCTGCTTTACTGTATGCCAAGCATCTCAAACCCCACTGGAATACAATACACGACTTTAGTGTGTCAATGTCAAGTGAGGCTCCGAATTCATTGTTTAAGGCCACTGAGTTGACACATGGCTTTATGCAAATAGGTATCTGGAAATTTCTCCAGAATTCAGAAACTCCTGCCTTTGTTCCATTATGACAATTATGCCTGTTGTCGCTTTCTAATTGTCACTCTGTAATTGTGCCTAATTAATTTCTCTAACTCAAGTTGACGCCGAAGAAAGTTGGAGTTTCATTCAAAGTGAAGGGCGTAAGGCTTTTGTAGTGAAAGTCCAACGCCTTAGCCAGGCTACATTCAATTCCACGACTAAAATTCGGCTAACATTTGAAGCTAATCATAAATGCACGAATTGAATATATTTTTCAATAAGTTATATAGCATAATCAAGCGTCCCTGAGAATGCAGGCTTCATATGGCAGTTGAGCAAGCATTTTATAGTTTTGTATTGAGTATCATACAGCACCCGCATTGTCGACGAATTTCCTCCTCGTCTGCCTAATATTCATATTCTGAGCCTTTCTTAAGTCCTAAGCTGACAGGCTGAGTCAGCATGATTCCACCAAATCTGAACAAAGAAGCTGCTGAAAATAGGAAGACGGATCTACTTTCGTTCTCAACTCTAGACAATTGATTTGTTGAAAATCTTCAGCAGGTAAGGAATAAATATATGGGACATGTGTAATTTAAAACCGTATTTTTCTGTCAACTGGTGTATCACTTTCGGATTTCAGATTTTAGCTGATCCGGTGAAGAATCGGGCTCTCTGATCAAACACAACTGCATTTGTGCATACAACATTGTCATTTTTCGATATGCTGGTATTTTGGTTACCCCGTATCCGTATGTATTGATAAAACACAAATATGATGTAGATATTTTCCGGAACGATGTTATCAAAATTGTGCACACAATTTCTGAGAATTTGAGTCTTGTAATCGCAAAAGTTGATTTATTTCATTCAATACACATATTTTGGCACTCCTGAATCCTGAAACCCATATTTGTGTGCGTACCACCAGAAGCTTCGTTTACTACTATAAACTTACCACAAAAAAGACCAAACCGATGAAGAAATATGAAGCGACAACAAATACCAGCGTCCTTAAATTTTATAATTAAACAACTTATGAGCAAATGTTTAGAAGCAAACACGGAGGATGGTAATTAAATGTGGAAATCTTATCTAATCCAATGCGTTGTCGTTGTTGGATGCATAAAATTGATTTAATGCCTTTAGATATCAGCAGAAAACAAGAACTCGATAAGCCGCATTCTTGATTGTGAAAAGTGCACGTAAATAAACTGTAAAAATATGACAAGTCCCGTTCAATTTGGAGCCAGGACTACTTACCATATGTTACAAGGTGCAAAGACTCACATCCACGTGTTGTATTATGTGGCACTAGATTCAGACTAATTCACTTGCTATTCAATTTTAGCATAAAATTTGCACTGAGCATTCATAGCAAATTTAACTAAATACAAAGCATTTGCTTAAATAAATTCAGACATCGTCAATCGTCATTTTCACTAATAAACCTCTATCGACTCATTAAGTTCAACATCGTTACCAATCCCGAAGCTGGTCAATTGAATTTGCTCTCGGTTCAAAACTTCTACTTCTACTTTTACTTGAGAAAAGACAAGGCCTATAGGAAAAAGTTTCCCCAGCTTATCTTTCCATTTAATGAAGTTTAAGTTTGTCTTGTTACGGGGGGTCAGGCAAGCCCCGAAAAATACAGAGTTACTCTAGGATCACTCGTCCACTAAATTCATTTCTTTCGCTTGTCCCTCTCGAAAATCCCTACAACTTGTGGAGCATCTTTGTGTCTGCTCGAATACTAAGCCGTGCCACAAACTACTTGGACTGTCTGTCTTAAGTCCACTTCAATACTACTCAGCTCTCGCTCAGCCTAAAGGAAGTTAACTGGGAAAAGAAAGTTGTGTACCGGAAAAAAGTTTGAGCTGTCGATGTCGACTCTCAGGTGAAATTGAATAGGGAACAAAGTTCAGGTAGTGTCCACCCACGTCCTATTCAATTTTTACAGTATTGATCAACTCACTCTGAGCACTGAAGATTTGGCCTCCGTAACTCAATGAAACAGCTTATTGTGGAATTCTGGTGAAAGTTTGACTTTCACTTCTATAAACGTAACACTTGTAAGCTTTAATTTCTGAAAACATGGTTCCGGCATTTGGAAGCTGCATTGGATGTATTTGAAATTATTAATGTTTCTATGCAAGCTTAACATTTCTTTCAACCAAACAGCAGCGATGTCTTTTTTTAATAGAAAGAAACCGTTGCAAATTACAAATCGCAACGTATGGAAACGACGATTTCCAACTGGTGAGGGATTTATAAATTTTATTTACTTCAAATATAAATTCCGTTCGGATGGCAAATCTGAGGAAAAAAATTGTATTTACAAACTAAAAATTTATTATTTCGTATCCGGCAAAATATTCCTTCACATGATGGAATTTGCATAAAAAGGCTATCCCATTGTGCATTTCGACGCTGGTCTCTGAATTCGATCTACAAAATGCACTAAGCTTCCAGCTCAATGCAATTAGGCTCAATCCTGACATAATAAAATAGCTCTTGGGTGACTGGACATGGACATGTGCAGATATTCATCTGTTTAGTGACTAACATCACCTGCTAACCACAAACCAATTGCCTACTTTTCCCATCAGCCTCAGCTTAGGCCTGGAATGGAATGTCCAAGCCTGATTTAACGTCCTAAATCCAGAATGCATGTACAGGACGGATGCGAGAATCTTTCCTCATTTTGAATAACATGCAACCCGAACTATGGAACTCAGCACCGTGTAATAATTATGCTTTATTAAAAATATAGCCGATTAAAATAGATTGAATTTTTTCAGATTCTAGAAGCTGATGAAACTTGTTTTCAAATATTTTGAAAATTTTTGCATTACGTTGGCTTTCGAGCATAATTAAAATTTTAAAAGCATACTCGTAGACAATGCTAAAACTGACGATAATGCGCATCTTGTGATATGTTTAGATTTTCTGTAAATTAGCCGTTACTATTGGTCCATGTTAAAGCAATGCTATTTTTTGCATTTTAAAAATCTAGAATGTAAGCTGCAAATATTGAAAAACTAACAGAACAGCGAATATTTTGTTAAAACATGCTGCCAAATTTTCGGGTTTCCGATGCCGACTAGAGTAATTTTCGGATGGGGCAACAAATGATCTTAGCCACCCTGTATTGTTGTGCCACGCTAAGGTACTCAAGGCTGATTGGAGATTCCGCTGCACATGAGCTCGGACACTCCTGCCTGCCTTAAGGTACTGAACACATGGACATAATACTTAAGACATTATTTAGTGATATTATTTCCCCTTCTTTTTGAGCCTGACACACGGAAACCCGGATTGAAGGGCTAAGTGCAGAGGCTGAAACTGAACTTAAGTCAGACACACACACACGAAAGGAAATGAAAGTCCTGGCTTGGGTTAGCTTCAGGTCCATCCGCATATGGCTCTGACTCGAGTGGACATCACATGTAATTCGAGATTAAGTTTTTTCTCCCTTTTCTCCTCTATTTTCACTTCTCAAGACTTGAGACTTATTATGTGGACAGAGACAACTGACATGTGGTAGGAAATGAAAGTCGAGAGAGATTTTGGAAAATGTCAATATACAAGGTTCTAGGAGTTCGTTAATGCCACCTTACGTGGAGAAAGTCCGTTCTGTCACATGAGGCTCGGCTCAAGTCAAATCTCCGCGGATCCTTTACCCAAATGGACTTTCACCCTCAAGGTCAACTTTGGTCATTGGAGAAGGCGGGGATGGAAGCAAATATTTGTGTATTGAGTAGGATGTGCCAACGGCACAGGTGTGCCTGGCATCTATTGTTTGGCTTAGCTCATGTTTATCAGCTTTTTCTTAAGTATGTTCAACATTTGCAGAATTTGAGAAAAAATTGAATTTTGTGAATATTCAGATTCTATAATGGACTATACACAAAATTTAGCGACAGAGAAGTTGATTTAAACAAAACGCAACAAAATTGAAGCATTTAACTATTTATATTGTATTGCAGTTTTATTGTATTACTACTGGAGTTTTGAATGGCTTTTTTGTTCACGAAACGAATCAAAATATCAAATGCATTGAATTTGAAAGAAATTCTCAGGATATTATTTATCATATTTATCCATCTTTAAAATATTATTTGTATCGTACCTTTAATATTGCATTTTCGTATAATATATTTCTGTATTAATACAATAGTGTTGATTTGACTTATATGACAGGTGAATTCATTTTTAAGAGCCAAAGTTAGGTTAGATTAGCATTATGTTAAGTTAGGTTATCCTATCCTAACATAATTCCCCCTCCTATTTCATTTACTAACAAATATATTTAAGATCAAATATTAAGAATTGAAGCCAATTGTTTTCTTCAATGACAAATTTGTTACTCCAAAAACAAAATGCCTATGAATCTTTACGAAAATGCAGTTTCATATTACACAAGATTTTATAAAGGTTAACTTTTTAAATTGTAAATGGCGTTTAACTGCACGAAAAAACTAGAAAGAAATGGTTTTTAGCTGAACAAAATCGAATAACAACTTCAGAACAGGTTTCGATTTTATTATCAATTAAAACTTCGAAATAATTTCTGTTTGGCCAAACAAATTTACTGCGCTCCACACATTTTGCTTCTAAAGTTGAGAATGTTAACGCTCACAACGCCTAAATGCAATACTGAGTGAGTAATAGGATTTAAAGTTTTAATGCCTGTTCTGTAGCCTGTTCGTTCCGTCCCGTCCTTCCTGGTTTGAAAATTAAATTTAATAATTCAGTTTTTACTCTTCTCCCATTATCTGATCTCTGAACCTCAGAGTTTAGTATGACCTCGTTATGTGCTCCATTTTCTAGTGCGGAAGCATTAAAATTTCTCAAGTTTCAACTCAACTAAATATAAGTCCCTAGCTTCCCGACTCCCGAGCTTAAGTCCATTTCCTGGTGTGCTCCCAAAAAAAACAGAAGTATTATAAAGGCCTCGTGGGGTTTAACGACGTAATTCCATGATCAAAAAGAAATTATGAAAATTCTAACGAGGGAAACCACTTTGGGAATAGGCAAGTCGTATCCGTATTGACAAGGGCCGAAGTCTATGAAGTTTTAGGGTACTTACTGTCAAGGTTTGATTTAAGGTGTAAATTTGGCGTTTTTGGACTTAAAATCTGAACTGGTTATTGAATTAGAGGTGGTTTAGGCTCATATTAATTAAAATTTCATATTAGGTTTTTAATTTTTTTTAAATATTGACATTGACGATAGTGGAGACCTATAAAACAGTCGGACTACTGTAAAAGTTTGATTTAAGGTTAATGTCAATGTTGATTAATGCTAATGTTTTAAGACATATAAGCCGAAGTTGTCATTGAATTAAACCTAATTTAGGCCAGTGTGTTAATTATCATATTTGATCTCAATTTTTTTTAAATATTGGCAATGACATGTGTGGAGATCTATGCAACAACGCCGGAAATACTGTTAAGGTTTGATTCAAGGATAATTCCACGTTTTAGGACCTAGAATCTACGATGGTAAATACAATACTGTTAATCTTGGTTCGTTTTCTTCTTAATTCTTAAAAATTAAATAATCGTATTCATAAGGGTGTTTATAAAGCGCTAGCTGCAGTCAACGTTTAGTTTAAGCTATAAATTCCTCATTTTAAGGACCTAGAGGATGAATTGATCATTCTACTATAGCTAGTTTAAGTTGGTTTTAATAAAAAAAAGTATCTTACGTAATTTATAAAAAAACCGTATTGACAATGGTAAAAGGTTATAAAACGCTATGCTACAGTCAAGGTTTAATTCTATGTATAAATTCTAAGTTTGATGACCTTAAATCTGAATCGTTCTTTGAGTTAATGCTATTTTAGGTTCTTCTGCTTGAAAAATCATAATTATGCTCTATGTGAAATGAGGAACCAGATCTTTAGTATTGACAAGGACAG
>JAQFYU010001453.1:0-14828 GCA_034694905.1 Ceratophysella granulata
GTGACTGGTTTTTGCCTGCCTATGTCCCTTGTAAATGGACCAAATTAGTTTAATGTGATTTTGATGCACTTTTCTTTTCCCCATTTCCAAAACCTGCACTCAGACCTTTTATTTGTAATTGAAAATACAAGGAAAGGGAGAAGAGTCGTTTTGTTGGCCAAGGGTTTGGAGAACAAAAGCTTAATTTGTGTCGAGCACACGGAAACGCTTCTTCAAATAATCTCCTTTCCTCCTTCCTTCTTTTTCTGCTGAGCTAATGCATCTTTCTCTCTCTCTGTACCACTTTCTCTCCGCACATTGATGTCTGAGAAGGAGAATATGTGGAAACCGTGTTAAAAGCCTTGGATAAAGTTATAAATAGGGTTAGAGATTGGGAAGAAGATAAAAAGTGATACTAAATGTTAGTCCATAAGCATAAAATAGGAGTGAGTTGAGGTACTTTTCGCATGTAATAAACTCCAGAACAGGAGGAAGTAGAGTCGGCTCGTTAGAAAGTACAATTTCAGAATGATTCTACAATAACCATACGTCTGTCAGCCAGTCTTCCCTCCAATCCAGGAGAAAGTTGGGGAATAGGTTTTGTCCAGCTGGAATTTTCCCATAAAGTCATCAATATGAGAATCGGCATAACATTTTCCGGAATGACCCGCCCCAAACAATCAGAGAATCAGAGAGAGGGAAGGATATTTCTCTTTCTTATTTCCCTTGTAATAACTCTCCTGTCTCCAGTCAACAATCCTCAACCGCCCATCACATTCATCTTATTGCACAGGGATGTAATCTCTGATCGGCCACAACCCCTCAACACACATGTCTCATTCGTTCATCGATCTGTTGACTGTCTGACCACCACGAGGAGCTATTTATATGAGTTCACTTTTTGAATTCCCCTTTTTTCTGCCTTACCTAAGCTTCCAATTCCAGCTCACTTTCATATTTCCCTTCAGTCCGTCTGTAGTTCATTTTCAGACTCGGAATTTAATCATTTTTGAATCATGTATTGAATGGCTTCTGTCAAAGTAATATAAGCTTAACTGGAAGCTCCTTTGCCGCCCATTTCTCAGTAGAGACACAAAACGCGTGTCTTCTCCGTCCATCAAGGGTTGGGGTTGTGGGATTCCCGACTCGGGAATCGGAAAATTCCCGGAAAATTACCGATTTTTAGTGTATAAATAAAGTTTAAATTATAGATTATATTAAAATTGTTGAACATGTTTCATTTCAACTACAATTTTTTATTTAGGGACGTTTTCAACACATAATACCACATGCCACACAGAATCGCCATTGTCTGGAACCTAAGCGTAATTTTAATAAATTATTATTATATTTACTCGAAACCCTTAAAAACCGCAACACTAAATACCACAACAAAAGAATCATAGAAATCGCTTTATTGAAAACCTTTTACCTAGAACATAATTTTTTAAATTAAATTACAATTAATTCTAACTTCTACATGAAACTAAATCTTCATTTTAAAAATTTTGCGCAAGGCTTGAAAAAAAGCCCAATTTGCTCAACTATTCCTGGGTAAGGCCTGAAAAATATCCACAATCGAGAATTTCCCCGGGTATACAACCCTACGCACAAGCCATTCTATACAAAATTTCTCCCTCAGATGTAACGAAGCTCGGGTTTAAGTTCTAAGGTTGAAATAAATACTTGTTCTTCTCCTCTGCCCTGGGAAATGGAAAGTTGAAACTTTTTGAAGAAAGGGTTGTGGACAAAGTATTCATGACCATGGAATTGATATAGTTGGAGATATGCTGGAAGGACTGACGGATCGTATCTCCTTCCATTCTGACTGAAACTGAAAGAGCAAGAGCAAACAGTATCAGCTCAAGGTATCGTGTAGCACAGTCCACCAGGGACAAACACAATGATAATCGGTTGCACTTGACTTCCTGTCTCCAGAGAATGGGTCTGTCAAATGGAGGAGGCACACCATCCCTTCGGCTGGGAAAAGGGGTAGACTCAAGTCAAACCGAAAGCCTGGACGACGGACTCTGTGATATTGATAAAGATAATAAGGGTTAATCCGCACTCTCTCCGTCCTATTTGCAGAGCAATGGGGGAAGTTGGTGTTGGTGTAAAAGCTAAGCTCATATTTCAATGGCAACAACGTCAACCAAATATAATCTAATCTTGGGCAGAGCTCTTAACCTTTTATCTACCACTACGGCATTCATGCCCATTTCTCGGTTTGCATAAGGGAATACATATAGGAGGCGGGATAACAAGGTTTAAGTGGAAAGTTATGACGAACCCTCCTCTAACTGAACGAAAAGGTTTACACAGCACAGCTAAGATCGGGTTGTGCGTAATTACAGGTTGAAGTAAGGTCTCGTGTAAATTGTCGCCGTCAATGTTGCCTCCCTTCGTATGTACGAGTATTGTACGAGAACTTATTATTAAGATCAGTGCCCGAAATCGACAAATGCCGAGCTGTTTCATAAAATGTTGAACAATTTCAAAATAAATTAAAACCTAATCTAAAATTACATAACACACCATCTAAACGTAGTTTGAATTAGTTAGCTTTACTGATTAAAACGTCCGATGCTATATTAATTCCAAAATTTGCTAATTTTTTGTTACGGCTTATATGCTTCGATTCATACGTTGCATTTTTTATGTCGCGGTGTTTTAATACTGTGGTGTTTATGTAGCCGATTCGAGGTAACTGTTTTTTGGTGTGGTGATTTTGATGATATGCTTTTTATGTTGCGGTTTTTATTGATGCGGTTTTCAAGGACTTTAGTTTTGATTTCCAACTTTAGATTTCAGAAGAACACATAACGTCATTCATATTAGTAAAATTCAGCTAACGAGCAAGTTTATTTCTGGAAGTTGACAACATGAGTCGGCTCCAGACATCAAAATATCAGATGTCAAACCCGTTCCAATTGGTTGCATTTCTTAAATTGCATGCCAAATTCTAAATAAATAGGATTAAATAAATCAAAATTTAACATAAAATGCTGTAAAAAAGAAATGATAAAATTTTGAATTGCTACTTCAATCGCCGTGAGAACGGGTTTGATATGTGAGATTTTGACATCTTCGACATTGCCGAGAACAATCGCCAGTAGTCAGCCGCCATATAGCGTGTTCCTTCAATGTTCATGTCCATTTAGCCTGTCATCCATAAAGTGTCCGCGGGCCAAAGAAAATAATAACAAGCAAATGGTTCATTCTTCATTAATACGAGGGAGGACGTAGTAGACTGACGTTGTTTCTGGTCTTTCCTTTGTCTTATTCCTACTAGACCCAGAGTATGCAAAAGGGAAAGACCTCTCCTTTCCTTTGTTCTTTCACTTCTTATTTCCACCCTACTGTGTATGAATCGTGGTTCTGCACGGGATACTGAGAACGAAAGAAACAAACCCATTTAAACCACTGTTCACATTTACATGCACTTCATTCCTAACCTTGGAACTTTGGACATTTTTTGCCCATTTCCTTTGATATTTGACTTATAGGCCGTTTCTTACTCTTGCACGCCTTCCGTTCCCTTCATACACATCATAAGTTGTAGCCTAGCTTGGCAGCCATGAGGGAGGAAACATTGGGAATGTGTCACAGCACACACGCAAATCTGGAATAAATAGAATATAGCCCTAGCCTCGCGTCATATGTATAGGTAGAGTATCCAATTTAGTTGCTGGAGAAAGTCCCAGGGCCGCCGCCACCTAGACATTAAGACCTTCTCATGATGATGTGGAGGTAAATGAGTATGAGGTAAGCCCTTCTCTTATAGCATAAATTCGAAAAATAGCCCATTGAGCCAGACTCAGGCAAAATGGAGGACCTCATCAGACTTGAATTAAGTTGACGCAAAGTTATATTTATGATTGTTGATTCAGGTTCAGCCAAGTACTTTTCACGTTCGTGTCCCCAATCAATTGGGAGTAATGAAAAAATAGGCAAAATAACTACGGAGTAGGTTGGTCCTTGGGTGTAATACTGGGAAGAAGAGGGTAATAACGATGGGAGTTGACTTGGAGAAGAATGGGAGAGGCAAGACCATTATTTCCTTTTGTCCCAAATTCCCCATCAAGCCGCTCTGCCATTACTTCAGTCTATGACAGATTGGGAATAATATTATGAAAGCCGTTTTGGATATAGTGAAGGATTCGTCACGTAGAGAAAATAGAGCCCAGTCGTTTGCTCTCCATTTGACATGGAGCTTAAATGGCGAGAGAGGTAGACCATTCTGGAGATAAAGCTCCGCAGTCGACCCAGGAGAGATTTAAGGCTAAACTTTCTGTTTGTTGTCATTGACGTGGGAATGGCAGGGAGACAGTTTTGGTTATTAGGCCGACCAACTTCGTCTAGTCTTCTTTATCCTCAAAGCGAGGGTGTGGACCAACATTCCATCGCTCGCATTTTGTAGCTTCCACATTTATCCTTTCTCAGGTATCAAATACACGAAGATCTGACAAATTAGTGGTTAAAATTTGCGTCTTTGTGGTTTCATATAGAGTTTAACTGAAAGCATAATTTTGTAAGTATCAAAATAGACCATTCATATGTTTGTCAGCTTAGTAATTCGTCCAAACTGGTCAAAATTCAAAAACGCCTGATTTAAACAAACAATGCTTTTATGGTAAATGCACATTCTCGGAGGTTTTCGTGTTTTAAGGACACATTTGATGTACACCATTGGTAGGCGGAGGAATCACAGTTCTCAAAATACTTTTAGTCTCACCACAAAAAACTTTAAGGACCATAACATGCATTTACAGCAAAAGAACGGAGCTCGACAACAAACTGACTAATCACATTTCGCATTTCATTAACTTATGTTGGAGTTGCCACTGGAGGGGTCTTATTTAAATTGTGCGTTTCGGTTTGGCTGTAGTAAGCTGTTTTACGTTAGTTTATGCCTTACGGGCATTTTCATAAAATTACAAGCTATTAATCTACTTAGATACCGAAGGAGATCTGAAAAATCTGCAATGAATCCAGTTGTTTAGCTTGCGGTGAACAAAGTTATGGCCAACTTAGCTAATTTTGAGATGTGAATAGAGAATCGTATTTAGTACGATTGCGGTAAGGCTAAATGATGGCCAAACTTCTACTGGGGACCCTTAAATACAGTTCTGATCTGAGCTTTAATTTATAAAGTGTACTACATATTTTCTCCTATGTTGAACTTCATTGTATAACTGAATATTGAATATTCTGTAAACAGGGAAAGTAGGGACTCTTCTGAGTAAAATCACTTCCATTTCTGGACGGCCGAAATAACAACAGACTAAACTTTTACAGCTTATTTCCAGTTTTTCTACAGACTGACGACGGCACAATGACAGCTTCGCAAACTCACCCGATGAAATAAGAGAGACGAACTGTCATCCCCTTCAACAAGAGCAAACAGAAAAGGTTTCAGCTTGCCAGGCCACGTGTAATGATTTGAAATGAAGATGAGCCCAATATAGTCCATGTGGACGAAGAGGAACAACTGGTTTACAGAGTGAAAGTGTGTTCTCTCTCTGTGCATAATATTTGTTTGATGAGTAGGTATCACACAGGCTCTGGGAGGTCTTCACAAGATCATGCGGATGGAACACAGACAGACACATCAAATGAATCGGGAACTGTATTAGGCAGGATGTTCTGTGTTGAGGTTTATATGAGTTTCCTGTGGTTTTAGCGGGACTTTGAATAGCTATTTGGCAAACTTCATGGATATACGGCTCCGTGGAGAAAGCGGTATTCAGAAAGATTGGGATAAATATATTCATCTGTGCAGGCTTGTATGTATAAAGGTTCAATATTTATCTGGGCATTAGCGTATAACCCTTCCCCCTCTCCTAATTCTTTCAACACACAATATGCGATATTAGAATAATATTGACTCTGTACTTTAGTTGAGCAAACACTGCTCCTGGACTTGTATTTAATTTGAATTGAAAAGCAGTGTGCAAACATGTGTGTTTACGGGAGTAGACTTAAATACAGGAAACATTAAATATGCATATTATTTAAATTAATTCAAAATAATTTTTCAAACAACGGAGTACAACCACGTTAATACTAAACCCCAGCTCTAAATCTGGATGCAATTTTGCTGCTATCTATGAGAAACAAAAATGCAAGTCCAAGATCGATTTTCAAAGTTTTTCAAAATAAGAAGCATTGGACATGTTTCTCATGAATCTTAATTTTATCCCTTCTCAATTCCAGTTGTTGCCTTGTACATGGAGAATAAAAAGTGAACAAGAGTGGAATGTGAGCTGAATTTTGATTTCATGATTTGTAGTTACTTCAAAGTACGTTCCATCCAAAACCTCATGCTCGTACATCCCTACATGCTCAAGACTCAAGTCTGGAGGCTGGAGTATACGTAGACGTAATATACAATATAGCAACATTGCTACATATCTTCCCCCAAAGAGATGAATAGCATTTTTCTCAGACGAATACCAATTTGTATTTATAAAAGATTTCTCTGACTGAGCCCGACTTGCTCGTTCACATTCTGCTTCTCGAATACCCGTGCCCGCTATATGCTCACTCGGCTCTATTTCTCGAATTTAGGTATTTGTGTTCCGTATATAGGAAAATATGTATTTTCTTGGGCCAGAGAGAGAGACATAGAGGGTGTACGGTTGAGTAGATCAGAGAGGTGCAGTCAGCATATCCATCTCATGTCATGACTGAATGCTTGCAAGTACGCCAGGGATTGATCTGCTGATCGAAGCTACATTTTCTTTATCCCATCATGCGTTTCACTGAAGGAGCCTCGACTCACTTTCTCCACCACCCATCCACGTCTCCTCGCCTCATATAAATATCAACTTTATTTCAAATCCTCTCGCTCTATTTTTTGACGGTTGTGGCAAAAGCTTCATGCTCCTCCTCATCCACTTAAAATCAATGCAAAACATATTTTGAGACTCAATTTATTTATGGTTTATCTCAGTGTTACGCTGCATGGCATATATCTGAGCATTACGCTGCATGGCGTATGCCATCCTTCCACGGAATTTAGATTTTACGCCGATCGATGCGTAAAATAGAATGCTTGTCTAAGTTCTAAGATCCTTTGAGCAGGAGTGCGTACAAACTCCTGTCTCGTATCTGGTCCAAGTTTATATTTTTCGAAAAAATTGTCAAGGTTTGAGTTGTTGCATTTTTTGATTAGTTTAATTTAAGTTTTCTGTTTGGCTAAACTGGCACTACATTAAGTACGCAAAATCAAGGTACCTTGACTTGATCAGGTTTGTCGATTCGTGCAAAAAATTTGATCTCTCCGTCGTTGACTGAAGTCACCTCGACAATGCGCTATCAGCATCTAGCGGTGAGGCAGTGAAATATTTTCGCTACATGGCAAGCTGTAGGCACATTTCGAGTTCTGAAGCCACTTATTTGCATAAACTTACAAAAATTGGATTGCGAGAATTTTGCTGAGTTTTTTAAAAACTGTAACTCTGGGGATGAATCAACTTTAAACGGTTAGTCAAACAATATTGTCTCAAAAATGTTACAAAATTCTTCGTCAGATAAATCTTCAAATTTGTTTAATGGGCAAGGCAGAAAAATAACCAGAACGTAGTTTCAGTTCGAAGAGAAAGCCCAAAACTTTCTCTGGGTTAATTAAGGCTCGGTCGATGGGACCATCCTAGCTCTCACCACACGTGTCTGTGGGTTGATGAGAATTATAAAAATGAGACTCGTTAAGCTCCATTCCCCAAAGAAATCTTCTACGCAGTAAAATATAGATGCTGTTGCGTAGAATGTAAGCTGAGGAGAGAGTTAAGTTAAATGATTATGGAAATCTGTACGTTAGGGATCAATTTTTTCTGACTCAGAAGACAGTTATATCCTTTAAATTACCCGAGCATGTTACTCAGAAGAAAGGAAGAGCCAGTGTATTAGCAGCGTGTTAGCATAGTTGAAGAACTTGGTCTTCTCTACATTTCCCGTTCTTGTTTTCACTTCCTATCTATACGGAGCATTACTGACTGAAGTGGTTCAGCGGAGGATGATAATAATAATAATAAGATAGACTGGATTGCCAAGCAGAGAAGAGGCTGAAGCGACTTGAAAGAATAAAATGAGATGAGTCTCCATATCCTCATCTCTCACTTCTTCTACCCAGGAAACTTACAACTTCCTATCCACTTCCGTCCTTGCCTCGTATCACACAGATTCCCAACTCCGCTCTCCAATGCTCTGAAGTGCTCAGATAGCACTTTACCCACACTTTCTACAAAGTTCCATCCTACACCAAACTGCATGAGAGCATACGATTAATACAGAGCTTCTCGCTTTAACTAAAAGTATCTGTTTAATTCCACTGTTTTTGGTAAGCACTTGCCGCATTTCTTGTAAATGTAGCAATAGGATTTAAGCATTGCGAAATAAATATTGCAGTATTAAGAAATCAATACATATATCAGAATAAAAGCTGCAAATTATATTGCTTTTTGTTAAATCACGAAAGCCAGATTTATGGCCAATCTTGCCAGATCTTTCGCGATAGCTTCTGTTAGGCTATAATACTTTTTTCGTGATGCTAGATAATAACTAGATACATATCTCAGACATGCAATTACAAGAGCTTTTTATAAAAATTAGGATTTGGCGTGTCGTAATTAAGCGTCTGGCACATTAATATTAAGTCAAGAATCAGTAAAGTAATGGATTTCTCAACTCTGAAAAATCACATTTCGCTAAGTTTCGTATATGTACCAAATTAGAAATAAATATTAGAATAGAAATACTGAGATTCAAAATTATAGCTGATTAAATATAAGTCCTTTAAATTGATTCACAATTATTTTTACAAATACTCCAAAAAGGTAGGGAACTTTTGGACTAATTATTGGATAAATATATATCTATTCATATATCTATTCAAAAAAACAAAATACGAATTTCACGTTTGGACTGGACATTTTACTTCCGTATTTTTATGTTAACCTTTGATTTTTCTATTATATACTAAATATTTTCAATGCATCCTTCATTGTACTAATTATTAGCATGAATTTTGAATTTTTGCTATAAAATTGCGTAAAATAAAGAAACAGCTGCATCCACGTGATACTCACTTGTTCAATTTCTTAAGAGCTACATCCTGACAGACTCGCACCCTGTACATGCACAATGGACGGATCTACAGGAAAGACAAGACGAAACAATATGCATATTATTTATAGAACCAAACCACCAGACCTTATCAAATGAATGGGTTTGAAGTAAGAGAAGGCTGCGTAGAGAATTACCATTAGATTGAAGTGGCTATTAAACCCTTCCACAGTAGTAAAATAATCCAAAGGTCTATTGAGACGCATTGCTCCAAGAAGGCGACGAGAGGAAGGGACCATCCTCCCAAGACTTTCTTTCTCTGCTCAGCTTCGGGATGAAATAAAATTAATGACTGAAAAACGGTAATGTAACTTTCTCTTTGGCTGGGTTGCTGCTGAGTGCTGAGTCCTCCTGTAGTCGACTACAAAACGAGTTCTCATCGATTGGGTTTTTAATTAAGCGAGTCATTAAAACAATGCGGTTGTCGGCACGGATGTTTTTCTCATTCCGCTTAGCATGGAACGTCCTAAGTACCTCTTTTTCCGCATTCTCTGGAATTAAGCGTAAGTGGGCTAATCTTAATGCGCTCATAAAGCATTAATGGTATATAACTCTTCACTTCTCACCAGGCATGTGCTCAGTTTTTGAGAATGACGATAAACCATGTACAAAATATTAATTGCCTGCTTAAGCAGGATTAAAGTTATTGTGTGAACGAGTTCGTTACTGTTAACAGCTATAATGTTAACTCAAAATACAAGTAGGCTATTTTGTGTAAGTCTCCTACGATAGTATGTAGGGATAGGCTTGTTTTTCAAAAACATATTTTTCAAGGGCTCTCGGTAAATTTTTTAAGACTAATTATCACGATTCGTGCCGCCCTGGTTCCAATAGCCAAAATTTACGTATATACATGATTTGAATATCTTGATTTTTACTTCATGTTGTATACGATTTTTGAACTTGTATTTCTAATTTTGGTGCATATTTGCAAGTTCTGTAAACATTTGCTGTATTTTTATTGCATTTTTGGACAATTTTCAAAGGTATTGTTTCAACTTTGATTTTCCATTCAAATAGTTTTCTCCGGGTTCTATTTTTGGGCAGATTATTGTTTTTTAATTTCCAAAACCGTCGCAACTAGATTTAATTGGATGTTTTTCAAAATGTATTACTTTTTACTACTTCGCTGAATGGATTTTCTAATAGTCATTAATTTATAAAAAAATAGCCGCTTTTTCTGTGAAAATATGTTTTGCAGCATTTTCTAGTGCACATTCTGAGATTTTAATAGTATATTTTAGTGCACATTTTAAGATTTTTATTTGATATTTTAATGCATATTTCTTCCAAAATTTAATGCATACGACCCTTTCCATTGAGATTCGTGAGTAAAGCTTCTATCAAAAATCAAAGAGTCAATACGGTTTCCATTTTAATATAAATTAAATCTGAAAACCCGGAAATCGGTTCTTTCCCTCCGGTGAGCTCTTAATCTCTACACCTAGCGGTAATATTCGTGTATGACAAAATAATAAAATAGAACGGAGGAGCTTAGGAATTAGTATAAAGTTGGAATAATTTCATCACTTCTTCTGGAAGTAACTTATAGACTAAAACAGTTAAAAGTGATTTTCCTTCCCTTCCCCCAGGTCCATTTCCTTTCTGGAGGGCTCTCAAGTTAGTTGGCCTGAGTTAACCTAACTTTGAGGCTTTTCGAGATCTGGAAGTCAGTTGAGGGAAAAGTCTGGTCGGTAAATCGTAGAGGAGTCAAGTGCCCATTTCTCTCATGTGCTACCTACACCGCATAAAGAATATTTCTATGGATGGCTCAGGTCGAGTGTATCTGTGCGGGAGGGGAGCTTCGACTGTGGACCAGGATAATATTACTGCTGAACCATAACATAGGGCTTAAGAAGAAAAGAAACACTTTTCCAAACTTTTCTTCTCGGGATGGGAACTTTGGTCCTGTTTCAAATGCACCAACCTGGGCCTCTGCCGTGGTGTGCTTGTTCATACATAGTCAGGGCTACAGATGCGTCGCTGTAAAGTATACACTCGAAGACTGCCCGAGTGCTGTTTCAGTAATTCGGTGCAAGCTTTGAAATCCGGTAAAACAGACAAAAATGAATGAATTCGGCTGGAACCTACCTTATCTGAAATACGTTGCAGTGAAGAATTAGGTAAATATATCCAAACACTCAATTTTTATTGCAATTCTTGTAGAATTATTTACTTTGGCGCTTGTAATTTTATTTATGAGCATGTAACTCGCTTAGTTATCTATATATTTCTTTATTTGCTAATATGGATAAATAGGATTTGTGGAATACGTCTTCATTTTCAATATTTGATGCTTTTTAGATTTTGTTTTAGATATTTTAAAAGAAATATAAAAAATAAATCTCCGTTGGTGAATTTTCAAAAAAGTCCCTATGTTTCGTTGTACTAATATTTTACATTTTTAGACAAATACATAGTTGTTCAAGTCCAATAATGGTACAATGAGTCTAAAATATACAAACAGACGATATACTTTTGAATTTCCACATTTTTGATGTAAAAAACTAATCGATTTTTGCCAAATTTTAAATATCAATGTAGTTTGGATACGCCCTTTCCTGTGTTGATAATTTCAGTCAAGTACATTCATTTTTGACTGCCTTGTCTTCAAAGTTTGGTCAAAATTCCTAGAACAACCTTCGTATTTATATGCAACTTTTAACAGTAATATAGTTTTGACCACACCCGTGGTGAAAATTTCAGACCAATCCGTTTACTTTTGTCTGCATCACAGGTTTACAAAAGTCAGTCAAAATGAATGAAACAACCCTCGTGAATCCAAGAAGGCTGGCCATAATACGTCCAACTGATACGCCAGACGATCTTGGTATCCTGTAATCTAATACGAGGTCCCATTATAGATGTTTGAGAGATAAAGTGAAAGCATTCAGAAAGTGCCAGGAGCACTAAAGGACTTGGGTTTCACAATACATGGATCCAGACTGGTTGGATGGGAATGCCAGAGGGTATCAACTCCCCCCAAAGTTTCTTAACTTTAGTTTTTACTGTATTCCTATTTCTTTTGAGCATTAGTGACAATCCAGGAGGACAAACTTGAGTGAGATCCCTACTTAGACTCAACTCAAAGTTACTCTCATCCGAGTAGTGATTGGAACAAAGTTTGGGAAGAGGACTACAACTACGGCCACACAATGTGGTTACAGTTTACCTAACTTTGGTCTCGCCCAAATGAGCATGTGTGTCCTTCGTCAGGAGACCTCCTCGTCTCACAGTCCAACTAAAAAGAAATTCAGGCCCACTTAGGGCTTCCTAATAGGCTTCAACAAACTACTTTTCTCTATTATGGATGTGGTGATACTCACTCAAAACTTTACTTGTATCTCAGCAAATTCCAATTACGCCGAAACCACAACTCCTTCCCTGCTACAAGTCAAGGCCAGATGGAAGTCAACAAATTGTTTCCGGCAGCTTGCCATCAAAAATGCAGTTGGTGAAAGTCCGGAGATCCGTCTCCGTCTTCTGTCCTGTTGAAGTTCAGTATGCTTTGCATATGCATGCAGCACTCGGACTACTTTTTCTTGCTACTCTGAAAGACTACGTACAATCTTTTCGGCCTTCAGTGGAGAAAGTCTTCAATTGAGCGGCTGATTGCGGATTTTACTGTTCGACGTACAAAGAGTAACACCTTGTTTCGCAGACTACGCTCAACTGATGCGCAATACATGAAAACTACGCTGTTACTTTGGAGTAGTGCATATTTACACTCACTCTAGCAATTTCTTTGAATTAATTAAATAGGCTACTGTCAAATATTAAAAAAGTAAATTCTATCTCTATTTCAAACTTTGAAGTCCATTCCACGCAATAAGCAGCTAATCAAACTTTTATTATTGGTAGAACTTGACTCTATAAAACTGGTATTGCCATCTCAGAGTTCTCTCGCACCCTAAAACCCGCCTATTGTATATTATGTTTTAGATTATGTCAGGCTACCATTCTACACTTATAATATGCTCATGTGATATAGGTTATATTACCTATATACTGTAGATTTAGTAAAGCAGTTACAATGCTTCAGAAAGAATTTGTATTCTTCATCATTTTGCAGTATATTGGAATTGTTCGGTATATAAATCCTGAGTAGCCTGGCCTGAACATTTGATGAATTTTTTAGTACACGATTTCTTCAAGTTTATTGCCGTTTGCCATTTAAGCATAAATTGTCTCGTTTTGGTAAAAACTAATATAAAAATGGTAAATGTTAAGTTTCCATATCTATTGCATCGGCAAGTGAAGATTTGAATTTGGTGCAAACGGGAAACAAACGTTGTAAAGCTTGGAAAATTGTGCCTTGAACCGGTATAAAACATAACCCCACTGTGGTTTAAAAATCTAATTTTTCCATATCAGCCACTCATCCTCTTCCATTCAACTCTTGCCCTTTTCCTGAAATCTAATTTTCTCATTTCACTCGAACAACTTTAAAGTTTTGGGAGAGTGGATGGGAACATGAGGAACAAATATAAATAAATAATTCTTTCCACTCAGTGCCTGGTAACGACCTGAGAAGTCTTAATGAGACATGCCATTTCTCTTCTTTTATACGCAAAGTTTAGTAGTCGTCGTCTGGCTAAGGAAACAGGAGCATGTGTCACTGGGTCTGGCACTAAATTGGTTGTAACAGACGGAGAAAGGATGCGTGCGAGGAGGATGATAAGCACACTTTCCCAACTCTCGAGTCCACACACTACTGACTCCGTTCCGTGTGACTTTCCAAGAGGCTAAATGGATATATTTTGTGTTCCATGCATAATAATTGCTCAATATATTACGTCCCAGCCTTCTATCCGCCCTTCTCTCCTATGAAAATTCCATTAGTGTTTTTCCTAACTGACTTACTCTCCTTCTGCCAGAATTGGGAACTAATTTCTCTGCAAAAGCGTCTCTTTCTTCTACGCACTAAGTTTACTCCTTGTTGAAATGAGAGATTATACAGGGCCATTCTAAATAACAAAGTAGCGTCTGCTTGGATGTGAGTTGATTATTTTTTAAAGTGTTTTCCTTCCCTAAACATATTTCACTTAAATAGCCATTTGAGTTGAGCCATGATGGAAATTTTAGATTAATGAACCAACTTTCACATGTAAATTATAAAATCTGAACTAGTTTCCAAATGCAGACAGTAGTAGAGCAGTAGAGAGTGAATGGTCTATCTGGAGGGCAATCTGTAGTCAAGCCTTCTACAGACATCTCTAATCTCAAATCGGCTGAGAGGAAATAAAACTAATGATTTGATTATACGGAATAGGTACTCACTCTGTTTAGACATGGAGAAAGGAGGGAGTGGAGAGAGCGTCAATAGGGTTTAGCTTATCTTATCCTCCGATCCCCAGACGAACTGATTCAATTAGTCAATTATATTTTCGGCAGATCTCCTTTCTTCTCCTTAACCCTTGCCAAAGGCTGGAAACGCAGAATCCGAATCAATGTTGAGACGAGGAAAAGACGAGAGTTGTTGTTTTCTTATGGGGTTCTTGCCTTCTTATGTTCTACTGTGTAAACGTACCACCGCCTGCTCTCTAAACTGTGTATTCATTCATGATCTTGAGCAAGGTCAGGCTTGGTTGTGAATTCATAATTAACGTATAAGATTTCTCAAGGGTTTCCAGAATTTCTGGAGGGGAATTCTTGCATTGGTTTCCATTTAATTAATCTAAGTGCAGTTTTTGTTTCTCTCGACTCAATATATTTGACTAGCT
>JAQFYU010001454.1:0-14828 GCA_034694905.1 Ceratophysella granulata
ACAACGGATTGAAATTCGAATTTAAGCGGTAGAGTTTGAGATTACGGCGCAACGAAGAAAGCACGCAAAAAGCGCGGAGTGTCGAAACGAAAGTAACTGAAATTGAAATTCAGAGTAGATAATTAGAAGATTGACACAAAATTCACACATAAGCATGAATTAAGTTCGTTAATTAGTGAGTAAGTGCTAATATCTCGTACGGACAATTTATTTGGTCCTTCCTGAATAGTGCATTGTAGTGGTATGCAACCAACCACGTCTGGAGCTTGTGCCATTCTTGGGCTTCTTGGTTTAGCCCGTTGAGCTTGACACAGCTCACGTTCCCCAAGGCGGGTTGACTGGATGGAGAAAGAATTCACCCCTGGTCCCCATGTCATAAATTAGGAATGAGGATGAAGCTGACGTGGGATGTGATGAAGGTATACGGGAGAGTCTTGTGATACTGGAAGGAAGTGGTCGAGGAATCCTGATCCTGATGAAAATGAAATGTGATGGTCTCGGACGACTCGAGGGGCAATACAATGTCTGGTTAGGGGTGTCTGGAGACTCAGCTCAAGAACCAAAGACAATTGGAGCAGGACTCTTACATCTGGTTGATCTTGGGGCTGCAGGAAATAGTTAGGCGGTCCAGTCCAGTTCAGGACACTTCTTGCTTCATGAAATGAAATATACTTCTTTCTTCGAAGTTAGAGGATGCTTATAACGGTGAAGCAGAAAAAATGTATCTCGCCAAAATAGGATTTTGTGGCATTTTGTAAATTATACGCATCATTAAAGTGAGCATAGCTAGAACAGCTTGTTTTTGATCGCTTGCTTTAGGTGAATTTATGATTTCTGGTACTTTTGCACATTGTCGCAATTTCTATTTGTAAAGTAAACTTTATGGACCTAATAATGATATTATATTGAATTTGTCGTCATACACCCGCGTGTTTGATCACGTGAGACCGTTTTGACCACTCGAGTATAGCCACTTGTTGTAGAGCTGTGACATGTGACTCATTTAAAAAAATCAACATATGGAACCCCGTAAGTTTTAATTAATTTGATGTTTCATAAGGTATCCCCAATTCATTTACTTGGGTATGGAGCAAGTTCATTGGCACCAAATTCAAAATATTTGTCTACTTAAGTATGTATGGCGTTAAGGTTAAGCTATTTTTGCTTTCTTAGGAATGGAGTCAAATTCAAATACTTTATTTTTACTTCAGTGTGGCGCCAAATTCAGACTGTTGTCTATAGTAACTTAGGCATAGCGTATGGATGCGTATAAAAGTAAATGATTGTGAGTAGAATAATTTAAATACGGCGCCGAATTCAAGCCTTTGATACACTTATGTATGGCGCCTTGTTTAAATTATAAATATTGACTTAAGTAGGCCGACAAACTTAAGGTTTCATCTAGAGTATATTAGTTCAAGTTTGGTGCAAAATTCGGACTAGTAAAAGAAACTTACGTATGGGACCGTATTCAAAAAAAAATTTCTTTTACTGTATTTTGATTTAAGTAAGGCGCCAAATTTTACATTTGGTGTATTTTATTCTTTTAAAAGCATCATTCTGTTCAGCTTTGAGCGGTTAACGAAAATTTCGAAAAACGGTCCAAAGTGCCCGGTTGAAATTGTCTGGCTTTCCAGACTGTTCAAAAGTAGAAGGTGGGACCTTCTGTCCGTCCTGCTGCACATCACCGACCAAGCCCATGTGGGCAAAGTAGAGAAAAGGAGAAGTCTGTGTACGTGATAGTGTTGGTCGGCAAGACGACGCGGACGGACACGGACCCGGATCTAGATTCTGGAGATGTAGGGTATTTTGGGGTCCATGGGTCTCTGAGCTTGTCAGGCCCAAGGGATCATGACATCAGCTCTCTTCTTCCTACTTCCCGGTCCATACAAAGCTCTTCTTCTGGTCTGGACTTCATAATATTTCGTATGCATTGGGCCAGACAGGGGCATGGCAATGGAATGGAAATGGAAGAGGCGTCTCTTTGCTCCGGCCTGAGTAACTCGAGACGAAAAGCCGAGGAAGGAATAAGAATTCAAGAAGCAAGTCTTTGAAATTTAAGTTTCAAAAAATAATATTTTTGTAGTTAAGGAGTCAGAGAGCTCGTGTTCTGGCGTTTTATCCGCTCGCTGGCTCCTGAACCGTTGCGTAACTGTAGGCACGATGGTTCGTCTCTACGATTCAATTCCCGTTAGGATTCTGCGAGTTGGGAACGAGGAATACGGTCTCATATCGAATTGCGTTCAAAATTTGGAAAACCGAATTGTAATATGTCTAGCTCAACTACCATGCCAGTTTTAGACATTTCTAAGCATATTCGATTAATCGTAAAGAAAAATCGAAATACTGGGTTTGGATCAGCAATATTGAATTACGCTGTTTTTAATTGCAAAATTCAATATATCTTAAATACATGGGCATTGATCATTGGATGCATCCATGCAATGCACTGTCGATGGATATCAAAAGCCACTATAAATCTCAACCACAAAAAATAAATTTAAAAGCAAGGCACGAAAAACGTAGTAAAATTGTATCAACTTTGCATTGTTTCAGTCTCAAGTACAATTGAGGCCGTTGAAAACGGGTTTAAAATGAGAATATTGACCATTCAATTCTATAGCTGTAGTATGGATCTGGCAAAACTGAAATTCAGCAAAACGTCAACGTCACCGACAAAAATCAAAGTGTAAAAAAACCATCTGACCAC
Source organism: Ceratophysella granulata (assembly GCA_034694905.1). Classification (NCBI taxonomy): domain Eukaryota; kingdom Metazoa; phylum Arthropoda; class Collembola; order Poduromorpha; family Hypogastruridae; genus Ceratophysella; species Ceratophysella granulata. Next base: position 2,711 of record JAQFYU010001454.1, read on the forward strand.
AAAATAAAACGTCTTTAAGAAAAAATATATCGACTAACCTAGAACTTAGCACTTGGAGTTATGCATTATGCATACACGCTATTGTTTAGGTAGGTTAGGCTGCTTTGTCAAAACATCGAATTCCGCAATTTTCTGCAGATTCGGTTATAAGCCAAAATTATTCCCAAAAATGGAAGAAACGTGATGTTTGTTATAAAATTAGTTTACACGTGGAATTATTGACTGTACATCCCCTTACTTTGACACTAAAAAAAGTGGATCATTGTCCAATGAAAGGAAGTAGGCGCGGTTCACACGTTTTCCTTGCGGAGTGGTTCCTGAATTATGAGCAGGTCTGTACTGTTCTCTAACAAGGAGAAGGAAGAGGCCAAGAAAGGAAACCAATTTGGGACCCAGGATGAGGATGAATAAGTTGGAGCCTTGATTAGACTTCACGAAAAAGGAACTTTATGTTGGAAGATGAACCGGGACGAAGACCAAAACCCGAGGAGGACCATAGACCGCTACATCTGCTCTCTGCGGTCCATGCAGAAGAGTTATGAAGAAAAAGTCCGAGAAGCAAAAAAAAAATCGAGGACCAAAGATACAGTAGAAAGGCTGGGAGATGTTTTGGCTCTGTACTGGCAAGATAGGGTCGCGTCGGCCAGCGGCATTTTCACACAAGAGTCACTTATTATATTCCCTTTTATCCGACCAGACGAGGAGGCAGAGTGCCAGGCCAGACGTGAACCAAACAAACCAGGCCAGGATCCCGCTGGACCACTTGGGCACTTCTGCTCTGGACCCAGAGCGAAAAAAACCAACCTTATTTCCAAATTAAATTGTAACCCTGAAAAAGCGAACTCGTACCAGAACCCTCATTAAATTTGTTCTAAATTCTTCTCAATTTCTGGTTTTCCGAAGGCAACGTGCAGCTGACCATTATGTAAACACAACAGAACAACAGAAGCGTCGACAAGAATCCGGTGTGAAAGCGTGAAAAACGAGAATGCACCCTGTATCTCGCATAGCATCAAACAAGTTATTTATGGTAGCTAAGCAAAATAGTTGAAATTGTTGGGAAAATCTTCCAATTATTGCTTAAAAACTTTGAAATTTTGTAAATGGTAAATTCGTGGCAACCAGAAAAAAATTTACTGCCGCTTTGCTTTGTCTGTAGTTTGTTAACTTCGCTGCATTGACAGTTTATATCAAACTCCGCCATAAAATTGACGTTTCCGTCGGATTTGATATTTTTGCTATGGAATAATGAAAACTTGAATGCATTTTCGATGGAATCCCTGGTTTACTTTGTTCGAAAATGATGAAAGCCCTATAAATTGCATTTATAGATCGAAACCTTTGCTCGTAAAACAATGAATTCATTTAATTCTTCGATTTCTGTAAATATTGTATTCAAAATTTTCAGCTTAAGTAAATCAATCAGAGTTGCGAGTTATATAATGCATTTTGAATGATTTAATATATTTTGCTAGATATTGAACTAGATTTGAAATATGAATATTTTGGTACGATACATATAATTTGTTAACGATATTGTTCCTGTACAAAAGCTTCAAAGCTCAATATTTATGGAACGGCCCTCGCATGTGCTAATTGAATGCAACCGAACCTACATTTAATATTTCGAGATTCGACCAGTTTTAAAAATTGTACTCTCAACATAAATGTTAAATAAATAAAATATTTTAGCAACGGGAACGATGCACAAGACAAGACATCGCAAATTAGCGTTATCTTGAAATAAAAACGCAAAGTCCGTTTCAAATGCACACCAATCAGTCGTCGCAATGGATTCAGCGTCTGCCGAACCAATTTCCGTTCTTAGGTCGTCGTATAGTAAATTATTGGCTATGAGTCTAGTCTCCGTCTGCGAGAGGCTAAGCCTGGCGTAAATGGATATTAAGAAATGACCTGCCAGAATAAGGGCGTATCAGGCAGGACGCTTCCCATTAAGAGTAAGATATTTGAGAGGTTGAAGATGAGCCAAGCCAGTTAAGTCCAGTCAAGCCCGGATGGAAGTCTGAATGGGCTTCTCCGCTCCATCATCATCATCATCTCATCTCAGCAGCCCATATGACCAGACCAGACCAGGAACCGAACAAATCTAAAGTCTTAAAACTTCTTCCAAAATCCCTCCAAGACAATCCTTGTCCTAACCAACTCGGCTTAGGTCTTTGGTTCGAGGGTTTAGCGTCCTTTAAAAATTTCGGAAATGGTCATTAAAATAGTTGAAAAATACTATAAGTCAAAAAATGTAAATAGATTATGGTGAATTCTCGTTTTATTTGACAAAATTAAAGAAATCTGATGTTTTATGTATTTGACAGGTTTTGGTTTCAATTTTTTTTAAATTGTAGGATATGCCGATATGTAGTCGAAATAGAAGTTAAAGTTGATCGAATTTACCCTTACTTTACTAGGCTATGCAATGTGAACTGCCGATGAAGGAAAATCAGCAAAACTACATGGCATAATATTTTTTTGATTCTCAATTTATGAATTTTCAATAAAGTTTAGGATCCTAAAACCAGATCTTCATAGCCATAGTTTCAAATCAATGATATATTCCCGGAAAAATTCAAAATTTGGCCTTAAAGCCTAACTTATAGAACCTATTCAATTAAAATCAAAGTAGTATTTTTTACAAAATTCTTATGAACTTTTTTAGCATCTTAAACGTCGATTTTCAAAACAACATTGAAACCAATGAAACACATTCATTTAGAATTCTCCCATTTCGAAAAACAAATTCAAAATTTGACCATGCAAGCCTGAAGCCTGATGAAACTATTATTTATTGAAACCTTTAAACATTTTCACCCTGATTTTTATTAAATCACTAATTTATAATTTACGGTCAGTGTCTCACGGAGAAATTAATTCAAAAATCTAACTAAACACAATTCTTCTAAAATCTGCGACGAAAATATCAGTCCCAAACTGACCTTCACACAAAAGTGGCGATATTTTCTTACAAAAACTGACCTTTAAATTCCAAATTTCCCCCATTTTAGAATCCTGCTATTTTATTCAAAAATAAACGAATAAACCAAACTAAAAAATTAAAAATCCATCCTCCATAAACACCAAACCTTGCTAATAACCAACCCCAACCTGGTCCAGGTCTAGCCTGACTTCACTTCAGGGAAGATTTCCCAATCCCCAACAGACAGGCCGAGCGTAAGCGTCTGGGCTCTAGTAATTTGTGTGGAGGCAGAAGATATGAGCCGAGATGTGGCAGGCAGGCCGGAGCAGAGCTCCTGAATCTGAATCTGAACTGAACTGAACAAGTTTCCAGGTCCTAGGACCCTCTTCCTCCACAAGGCCTGAATTCAACTTGGGTTTCTGCTCTTCTGGGACGACCGAGCAGGAGCACAAGGATTCAGACAGCCGAACTAGGCAAAAGGGGAAAAAACTGAAGTCATTCGTCGACTCTACCCGCTATCCGCACCAGCACCACGCAGAACAGCCTCTCAACTCACCGGCCGTCCCGTTTCTAGTTACAATACGGCGTCCCATACCAAACACGCTCCAAGCGTCTGGCGTCGTTTACGCTTTCACTACTGTTCATAAAAAAAATTCATCTGCATTCTGGTTCCAAGTTTAGTATCAAAGTCAAGGTCAAGGTCAAGGTCAGCGACAATTTTGGGAAGTGCTTGACCCCAACATTGATTCATTGAATTGAACCATATTAAATTGACAATTTATTGGCTACAAAATAGTGAATATTGACAACAATTTTAATTTTCAAAAAGTGAAAGCTATTGTTCGCCAAGTGGCAGCGTAACAAGTGTTTGTTCAGCAGGCCAAAGCCCATCGACTGAATTAAGCTTAGTGAAACGGAAAACAAGGTTAGACACTTGTCGTAAACATTGAGTTTCTTCTGGGATTTGTTTGTCAAGTCTTGAGAAAATCCTTAGCCGTCGGTCAAGTGAAGGAAAGAGAGACAATAAAAATAACATGGTTTATAAGATCATAATCACAAATCCTTGATCTTTCCTCCGTTTTCTTCCCCCTAGCCGGTTCTTTTGGTACATGGAACTGAAAAGCTGAACCCGGAACAATAAGAAACAAGAAAAATAGTGTGTGCATCCCGAGTGTGAGAAAAGATTAAGTGGACGATCTTTGTCATTCTTCATGGTTAAGGCTCTGACAAGGACTCTGAGATTGGGATAGTGGCACTATACGGATCCAGTCAATAAATTTAGTTTTGTGGGAACCCCTCGGCGGAAATAATTACTCGCCCGACACTCTAATTGCTAAAGTGATAAAAGGCTAACCGGGTGGGTTTTTTAAGAACAGCCAACTCTGATTTATGGATTTTGTAGACTGTGTGAGCCTTTAGGCTGAATGGAATTGTACTTAATAGTAGCTCCTGGATTTGAATTCGAAATCTGCATGCCTTGCATTTTCGGGTGAATTTAACGAGAGTGGAGAAAGTGGGAGACAGAAAAGGTCGTAAAACCCGTTTTTGGGGTCCTTCTCACCGATTTTGAACGCCGCTCACGTTCTGCTGAGTAAATCACACCTGTAACGTAACAGGAACTTGGATTTCGAGTGTAGACGGAGCCTAGTGATCCTCTGGAGCTGCTCCCAGGCAAAAGGGAGTAATTGTAGTTTTTGGGAACTCAAGTTTTGTGAAGAAAGTGTGGAATAATGTGTGAACGTGCTCGACGGTCGAGAGACTCTAGTTCTCGCTACTCAATTGACACGCTATTTCCGGGCTTGAGTAATAATTTGAATCAGGCCCGTTCAGGTGAAACGAGTGGGCCGGCACTGCTCAGCATTGCAGCCGGTGTGATTTCTTCTAGTTTGCCGGGTACGAGGAGAGGAAGTGGGAAGTCAGGGTCGTCGAGTGTCTCGAGGGAGACAGTTCGAGATAATGGAGTTCATTCATCATGTCCAGATACTGGGACCAAAGGAACTAAAGCCCCATCAGCCAATGGCCAGCCTGGGAATACGATCTCAGGTCAGTTTTGGAGGAAATACGGTTTTGGGGAAGGATGTATGTAATGGAAAGATCTTCCTGAACGTTCATTGGAAGCGGAGAATCTGGTTAACGGAGGAAATTTGGATTTTTTGAAAATTTTTAATTGAAGGCAGATTGACGTGCGTTTCCTAGTAAAGTTGGCACAAATCACAGGAAAAAGTACATTATTTTAAAATCTGCTTTCTGAATATTGACAAATTCGATAACATGTTTCTGTTTCGGCAATGTTTTGCCTCGAGGCTCATAAAAATCGCATCATTAAAAGCCGCAACATTAAAGACCGCAAAATTAAAATACAGAACATTGAAAACCGCAACATAGAAACAGACATTCATTAAGTTTGTCCCAGTGTTTAGCTTATCCTCAGATCTTCTTGAAACGTTAACAAAGTTAGCCCTGTCTTACTGTATGGTGTGAAGCTTAATGCAACCAGATGAATGGGGTGTAATTTAACAAAATCCAGCTTCATGTTCTGAAACCGATTCTAACCTAACTGCATAATCTGAAGCTTATCACAATCAAAATCCAAATAGCAGATTGCATACTAGATCAGTGCTGTCAAATCTTGTCCCGTGCAATATTATGTCTCAAAATTTGGTGAAAACACTGGGAGAAAGCAAGATTTTGCAAAAAAAAAAGTAAATCTACATACGTGTGAAAAAAATGACGACCAAACTGGCACTTTCTTGAAAAGCGCACATTTTCCAGAAAATCTATAATAAAACATTGATTTATTGTTAGAAATTAACAAATTTCCGCTAATTATGTCACTGATTTTATGTCAACGAGAATATTGACAAAGAAAGAATTCAGTATTTGTAGATATATTGTAACATTGCTAAACTCATTGAAAATTTCACACAATAAAAAATCATATATTTAATTTAATAAATTATTGTAAAATCTAGATAATTCAATGCTGCATGGCACCAACTCAAGCGTCAAATCTGAAGAAAGCTGAATCTTACAAAATTAGTTCAAAATCTATGAATTTTAGTTTAATTTCATCATTTATCTACAAAAATTAGTGCAAAATCAATTTTGACAAGCAGCTGTCATTAACCAAGAATATTTTTATCAAAACCTCAGGTCGAACAAAGGGAGGCCGAGGCACAGGTCAGACCAGCCAAAGGGCTACTACTGGACCGGGTTCAAAACGTCGAGCAGCCAGTCCACTAAAACCGACCAGTCAGCCCAAACAAATTTCTCTCCTCTCTACAACCAAAATGTCGAGGAAGACGATGCAGGAAGTGTTCCAACCCTGGGTACTGCAGACTTATGGGGATTCTGCAAAAACGAAGACAATTACACGGAAGAAGTCCTGCCGCGTCGTGAAGACGTTGAGAGGAGAAGAAGTGAACAATGCGGAGAATTCCAAGTTCCGGTTCTGGGTAAAGGCTAAAGGATTTCATGTCGGACCACCACCGGGTCAACCCCGAGATGAAATCTACTCGGCTGAACCCGAACTCTTCGTTCCTACTACTGTCAAGGTTCGTATAACCTCTTTTTTCTCGAACGAGTAGAGCAGAATTAGATTACCAATAAGGTTTCTGGGCAATTCGACCTAAATTGGCTCATCTTAAATGCAAAAACATGTATTTCTTGTTGGTTCGCTGCAGGATTATTAATTTTATGATCTCAGCGATTCAGATCGACCTGCTGGTTCCTCAAATTTCGTACAGAGTGTTTATTTTTGCATATTTTAACGTTCCAGTGAAAATTGGCAAATATTTTGGTGCTTTACTAATTTTGGTTCACATTTTGGAGTTTTAGACATATTTTAAGACTTTCACTGCATATTTTGAGGTTTTTTGTAGGTATTTTTCTTTTGCATTTTTTAAAATTCAGAAGTATTCTCAGGTTTTTAGTGTTTGTCAGTATCTTGTTTTGGAAATTTTTAAATTCACCTACTTATTTTTGAATGCAAAAAGTATTTTCTCTGGATATCTGGGTCCTTATTTGTGCAATTTTGGATATTTTAGTGCATATACTTGCGTGATTGCATATTTGAGCACATAAAATTGAATTTCCATGTACTATTTACATTTCTATGCATTTATTTGAAGTTTAGGCAATTGTTTGCATTTGATGCATTTATTTGAATTTTAGGCAATTGCTTACACTTGCATGTATTTACATAGTATGCAATATTTACATTTTTATGCATTTGCATTTTAGAGCACTATTTACATTTTCATGCATTTGCATTTTATACATATTTAACCGCATTTTTCGAACGCTTTTTAGTGCCTTCGAGCCTTTCTTTAGAAATCTTTGTGGAGTATTCTACGGCTTTCAATACGAATCTAAAATTCAAAAATTCATATAATTTGTATGTTCAAGAATTTGAGTCGAATTTTTTTTTCGGGCTTTCATAATTAAACTCTTTTTCGCCATAACCTGAAAAAATATCCAAAATTGTTGTCAAACGCAAATTCATACAATGACAAGGATGCAAAGAGGAAGCACTTTCTTTTTTAAAGCTAAAGCTTGCTTTCTCCAACATTTTCTTCATCTTCTTATTTTGGAAAACTTCTTCTTTTTTTTGTCTAAAAAATGCATTTGAAGTTTTTGAGTTGGAATTGAGAAGGATTGGGTGAGGCACTCATCATCACGCCTTGCTCCCCCAAATTGGTTCCCACTTACCACTTTTGTTCCATAAAACTTTTTCTCATGCATCTCATATGGCAGTAGTGATACAGGCTGGAGCATAGCAACGGAAACCGGTCTTCTTTTTTCTTGTTTAGCATTGGCAAGATTCCTCACGCTCCATTCACTTCCCGGATCTCATTTCAGGAAGGCTAGTTGAGTTAGTTTCCTTCCCTTCCACGTGGTGGAGCATTGAGGGAAAGTGAGGAGAAAGCACGTCTTCACAATTCACCAATCTGGAACCGGCGGGAGGCTGAAGCCTCAGAATTGATTCACATCTTATCAACATCAAGGTTGGAAGGTTCAATTTGTTCGGGAGCGTGTCAAGGATTTAAATTTAGGAATTTTACCAAATAAGCAATTTTTTTAAATATTCATGAATACAGTATTTGTGTATTTGTGTAAATAAATTAGCAGTACTACAATGTGCTGCGAGGTGTATTTTGACTGAACCTTTTGATACCAGTTTAACTATATATAAATTTCTAAAAGATTTAGATTTTAGTCTAGCTGTTACATTAGACGAAATTAAACAGCCTCGATTTTATGGATAATCGACAGTTTCAATTTTAGAATTAAATTTTACAGCCGGGTTATTTGACAAATTTAGAATATATGGAAGACGTTAGCTAAATCATTAAATATTTCACAAAATTATTAAAATAAATTAAGCTAATTATGAGCTAATATGCTAAGCTAATTTTAAGTGGAAGACTCAATAAAGAATTTTACAATACAAAAAAAAATATGAAAAATTATGAAACATTTCCAAAGCAATAATCTGACAATTAACCAAACATATTACCGTAAATCTACTCGATAAGGTCATTTTTACCAAAAAAAGTCATCCAAACAATGTATTTTAAACTGATAACTAGCTAGTTAACGTTAATATTGTTAAAATTTATCAAAAATGCAGAAGTTTCCGACAACTAATTAAAACATACAAATTTTCAAACAAGTTGAAATTTGAAAAACAGCTATCAAAAATTCGCTTTCAAAAATTCACATTACCGTAATAATGAAACAGTTGACACAATTCAAATACTCGAATATGCTCGACTCAGCCGGCAATGATGATTGATAATTGCTACTTCATAAAATCTAAAACTGTTCGTCGATAGTCATATCTATCACAAATGGATGCTACCAAAAATGGCTTAAAAGCGATAAAAAACACGGAATGGACTATAAATTATTTGCTACTTGGTTTGACAATTTTTAGGCGAAATTAGGGCCTGTTTATGTAGGCCCCAATAAAAGGCATAATTATCCTCAAAGTAGCATAACATCCAAAACACCAAAAATGAACCATCTTGTAAAATTCCGTATAATGCACCATCTTATTACCTTTAAAAACTGGGAAAATCGAATTAGACCACCGTTCTACATATACCTAAATTATTAAGGCCTTAACGTTTTGTTGACACAGGCACAGGTCAGGTATTGTGACGTAGAAGTTGAAGGGGTCCCATGAAAAGCCGTGTCCCGGACCCGCCCCAGCCCACCTCCTGCATTCAAAAAGACATTAATGTGTTTCCATTGTACCTTGGGACCAAGGAGTTTGGGAAAAGTAAAACTTGGTTTCATTTGATTACCAAGTACGCTGCTTGGAAGAAAAAAGAGCCACTCGACATGGTGGAAGTTCCTGGTTTGGTTTGGCCATGGTTCGTATCCCAAAGTAGTTTTCTGCTCGATCGAATGATTGATGACATGAGTGATGAGTTTCCCATTTTTCTCGCCTGGCTCTTGAAAAAAAAAGAAACCCTAAAATGCCCCACACGCTTATATGCATTATCTATTTTCCGGACCCGAGAAAATACTTGACTTTTTTTCTTATATTCCTGTATTGGGCTAGCACTATATGAAAATGGAAGGGAAAGGGATGAGGTTTCAGCTTCATGGTCTCTATAGGGTGCGTTACGTTTTACTTTACGTCACTTCCATCTCTGTCATGCTACGGGATGATAGTTTCATCTCCCAGTCCCGTCTCTCTCGTCTCCGTCTCCAGGAAGAGTGTCTGGCGTGAAGCTAAAAGGTGTTTTTTGTCTGCTCGTCTTCTGTTTTGAACTGGAAATGGTCTGGTTCTAGCCTGATCTGGTTTGGTTTGGGCTGGGATGCTGGTGCTTCATGTCCCGTGAGACACACAAGATGTGGTCTGGTCTGGTGTGAGAACTGGGCTGGGATTCAGGTTCAGCGGAATGAAGGGCTGGGGTCTGGAATGGAACAGTTGTGGTACATCAAATCAAATTGACACTCGATCCGATATACGATTTCGATGTTTTTCGGGTTCAGGCTGAACATTTGAGAGATGTTGGGCCATACAGACTGGGATCGGGATGGGGTTGGGTTACCCAATTTCGCTCGATGTCAGACTTTTTTGGGATTGGTAAAGAATTTTTTACCAAATATATATGGTAGGTAATATTTTTGTGTAAAATATAAATCGGTATAAAAGAATTTGTACGTAAAATGCGAATTGGTAGATTGAATTTTTATGTAAAATGTAAATTGGTAAATAGAATTCGTATGAAAAATTCGAATTGGTAAAGAATGTGTATGAAAAATATAAATTGGGAAATAGAATTTGTATGCTAAATGCGAATTGGTAAATTGAATTTGTATGTAAAATATATATTGGTAAATAGAATTTGTATGCTAAATGCGAATTGGTAAAGAATTTGTATGTAAAATGTAAATTGGTAAAAAAAGTATTGAATAAAATTTGTATGTAAAACATAAATTGGTAGATAGAATTTGTATCTGACATGTAAATTGGTAAAACACACAATTTGTATGGAAATAATATGAAAATTGGTAAATAATATTTATATCTAAACTATAAATTCAAAATCAAGCTACTAATGCTCTTAAAATAAATCTAAATAGTTGAGGATTTAAAATAATATTTTCAAAACGACTTAAAATATTGAAATCGTATGTACTTACCACTGTTTCTTCAAATTAACAGCCCAAAATCAATGAATCTCTGGAAAATGACATAGAAAAATTCAAGTATTGAATTTTCGAGGAATCAGATGAAAAAGTCGAGACTCGTAAAATAAAATTGTGAATTCATGGCAATTTCTTCAAAGCTAGTTCAAATTTAAGCCAGTGAACAGGACGAGCAGAGTATAAATTTCAGTTTACAAAAAATCGTGAACTTTAAATAATTCGTAACAATCAAAAGCAAATTACTTGAAAAATACAAATCTCAAAATGAAAATCAGTGAAAATAGAAGATTAAAAAGCATGGGAATAGGGCTTTGTAAAATCAGGCTTTAAATTGACCCACGTTCAAAAGAGTTTTTTAATAAGTAAATGATTTTACCCATTCCTGGAAAATCAATGAAAAGTTGACTTTTGTTTGATTTCCAATACAATTTTGAACTTGTTCTACTGTATTTACCCTTTCAGTTTTTTTACTATTGTTTTAAATGGTCCTTTTTAAGTCAAGTTCTCCGTTACACGCTACATTTATAGAGAATTGAGTAGCGCCCACAACGAGCACGCATGAAATCGTTGATCGGATCTTCCCAAGCCCAGATCGACCAAACTTGAATTTGTTGATACTTTCTCAGAGAGTGTCCATGTCCAGGCTCAAACAAGACATTGGCGTATTTGTACTCAAATTGGATTCGGTTATGATTTGTCAGGCTCAAGGTTTCCTAAATGGGTTCCTGGAATATGTGTTCCTCGTTTCCTTGTGCCTGACTCACCCTTTTCTCATGTGTTGGTTCATGTGACCGGAACATTTCCCATTACATTTCCCCCTATTCGACTCCAGTCTCACACTCACATCATATCCGTTCCACAAAATTCAAGATCATGTCTGGTCATACTAAGATCCTTTCAGACCAGCCCAGTTAGGAAGAACGTCCTGGAGGTCTGACGCCATGCTCTGCTACACCCACATCTTTCAAAATTAAAAACACGTGTCGTTTTATTACAATATGCAGGAGGAAGAGGCTTCGGCCTATTATGTAGTGTATTCTATATTCAGTTGTCCAGTCTCATCGAATGTCCGAGGTTTTGACATTTGTATGCTAGAAGGACTTTGACACTTTGATCCCTTGTGCACTGAGGCTTGATGGGATTCAAAGTAATAGAACATACCAGCTGGAGCATTAAGAATTAGGAATAATACATTCAAAATTTATTTCTGTTACATCCCATTAAAACCGCGCCATTTGAAACCGCAGCATCAAATACCGCATCGCCAAAACCGAATTTTATTAACCGCGCCATTGAAACCGTAACATTAGAAGAGCAATATTAAATACTGAATTTAAAATAAAAATAAACCGCATAAACTAATCGCAACATTAAGGACGATATACGCCATCCGCCTCTGGCCTCATTCTTAATTATTAGCTCAAAATTAATTGTGAGTCACCAATTGAGCAATTCAAAAAACGAGCACCACTAGGCAATGATACTTAGCAGAATTACCATGTGCATCAAATTTGAGCTCAA
>JAQFYU010001455.1:0-14827 GCA_034694905.1 Ceratophysella granulata
TCCGTTCATACCATGTTACATAGGTGACTTGCGCTGCGCTTCCGCAAAACTGGCTACAGACAGACGGACAGACAGACGGACAGACAGACAACATCATCCCATAAGACCTTTTGGTTTAAAGAGAGACTTGAACCACTTGCCGGACAAAAGCTCATGTGAAACGTGCTCAGCTGTGAGAGAAAATGTGGTGAGGTGAATCCTCTTACCAGAACATTAGTGTATGACACCCCTCGTGAGGTTTCTTCCGTGCATGGGAATTATAAGTAGTTGGCACCAAAAAATGCTGCACAAAATATATAAAATATTATGACTGTAAAACGCTGAAAACAGGGCGATTTTCGCGAAGCGCAAGAAAATTTTCAGATGTTGGTTCATTTTCTCGATTTTTGGCTTCATGTTCAACTAATGTAGAAAAATAAAAATTCTTCTCGAAATCTGTAGAAGGTTCAAAGCTCAAAATTTTCGACATTTAGACCAAATTCAGCTGCTTTTGGATTCATTTCCGCCTCAACAAAGCATGTTATATTTGTTTTACTAATTTAACGTCAAAATTGAAAATATGTAAGAAATTTAACTGTAAAGGGCAACAGAAAGTATATATTTTGTCCGAAGCGCAAAAAACAATTTGTGATTGCGAGGCATTTCCATTACTTTTGGCTTCAATCCCCATTATACCTAGTATGAATTTTCAAGGGGCAAAATAGTCAAGGGGCTCCATGTGAAAAAGGGCCAACAACAATATGGGCCAACAACAATAAAGGTCAAAAACAATAAAGGTGAATCATAGTAAAACCTAACCTAACCCAAACAAAAAAGACAGTAACTTGTTTCGCGCGCTTCGGCAGATAGTTCCTAACCTGACTTAAAAGATTGTAACTTGATTTGGACGGGGTTTCTTGCATTGGCCGTTTTGGTTTTTGGCCCTTTTTGTTGTTGACCTTTATTCCTTTGGTCTTTTGACTTGCTACGGGTCAAGGGAATCCAAGGCGCATTCGGGCCCATAGATAGAGCCTCCCCTTGAAGGGATTTACTATTCACTCCACACAACACACTACTATTTTCTGCTAAGATAATTCGTCTGTCTTAGCGTCGTTCCAGCTAGCATTACGACGTTCCTCGACACCTGAGGGCTGCTAATATTCCCCAGCATCTGACCGATGAGGCCTTAAATTGATACTCAAAAAACGTGCTCTCCATGGAAATCATTACCAGCTGTCAACCTGAGACACTCCACTTGAATTTCTCTCAAACAAGAGCCAAAAATTTGCGGAAATTCCTTCAACGTCTCCTCGTCCCTCGAGTCGCAGCTGAGGAAGTAATGATTCCTTGTCACCACCTGCATCAGCACCTAATTCTAGCAAGACCACCAGCTTTTCTTATCACTAAAGAACATCAGAGTCGACTTCTACTACGACTCTTCCGCCATTCTCTGGTTCAACTTTTACTTCCCCTTCACTCTCGTTGAATCCCGTCGCACCTCGTGGTTTCACCGTTCAAGATTGGGAAAACTATCCACAGGAAAACGGCGTACAGTACGACGCAGAAGTTCCAGATATAGATTATTCATCTTTTTCTGACAACAACTACGCGTACGAAACGCATGGAATTAAAGATTCTCGAAGAAGACATGCTCTCCGTTACTCGAACGACACCTTGCTCGTCATTAATAACGGAGAGCTTTCTTTGAGCTATAGGATGAGCATGCCGGAGGCGACGCAGGTTACCACTATTCTCAGTATTGAAATACACTACGTTGGTGCAAATCTATATTCGTATCCTTGTAGCTAACGCTGGCGGCGGGATCGACGTCAGAGATCGGATCGGAATTCAGATGTATGGGCCAACCAACTATATTTAGGACTTCGGCTCTCTACAGAACCAACTTCATGGTTTGCGATGAAAGCAGCGGAATAGTTTACGTTTTACGAGCTAATTCTGGACAGAAGTACTTGCAACCTGTGTTGTTTCTTCTCGAAAAGAACAACTCGACCAAAGGTAAAGCCTAAAGTTTAGAAGCTGCTCATGATGTGCGACACCGTGACGACGCTATACTGTTCTGACCAGATAGTTAGAAGCAGTGTTCTTAATACCCAATTTAGTGGGTGGGTAAATTGGGTAAATTGGGAAAATTGGGTAAAATGAAAATACCATAAATAGGACTATAAGAGAATTTTAGTTTGTGCGCGAAAATCAAACAAATTATGTAATTGTATTATAATAATTTATTTATGTGAAAGTAAAACCAGATCGCATATCAATCACTTGCAGCACTACATTCATACTATTACCGTTTTTGGGTGCGGCAGCTGAAGGAGAACTTCACTCCTAGCAAATGTTGCCGGTGGAGTTGGACAAATGGTTAGTGACAAGACCTTGAGTGATATTTCCGGAATGGTTACGTTGATAGTTCTTATTTGTCTTGGTCTTTGGCCTTCCCGTTGTCCGAGCCCTTATTCTCCGTCCACGACTGCCTTCCCCAAATGTATCAGGCCTTCCACTGTGTTTACCCTTCACCACCCTTCACTATTGTCCAATTATAATTAAAAGCACCGACAAAGTATAGAAGTGAGTTGAGACAAGCCAGAAGATAATGTGAAAGGATTAATAGGTGACAGGACACCAGAAAGGAATATAAAGGGAAATCTGAAATTTAGTAGTAGTTTAGTGGAGTAGTGTATTGCGTCGAAGCAATATCAGTGTTGCCAAATTTGTGTGTATGTAGTCGCCAAAGCTACAGAGTTCAATTTACGGCAAGTCGATCATGGCAGCTTAACCTTACGTATAGCAGTACATGTACTAGTGTGTATTCGTGTGGTTACAAAAGTTGAAAGTCTGCCGTTCTACCTAATATACCCAATTTACCCTTATTACCCAATTTACCCAGACTGGGTGGGTAAATTACCTACACTGTGCTAGTCGTGCTGTCCTGCCGTCGATCAAGAATAGGATCCTGGTACGAAAATATATTTTTCCATGTGTCCATAAAGCAGTATGAAATGTTTCGAAATTCTGAAATTGTAGAATTTGACGCTGGTCGTGGCACTTCGGGAAAAAACAGGACATAATGAAGCACCAAGTGTTTCTAGTAGTGGTCATGTTAGCTTGCTTCGGTTAAGATGAAGCAAACGGTAAGAAAAACAGCTCATATGGCTACCAAGACCCTTTTCGACATCCCGAAATCCATGTGCGATCAGGCGTGTGCATCACAAAGCTGTCCAGCGTTGATGTGTACGAAACAAATCTTCCAATTTTCTTCAAAATAGCGCTACCGGACATACCAACTTTTGATGAACCGTCAGCAGGTTGCGACGATGCTGAGAAGGTATGTGTGTTGGCAAAGACAGTGTACAACTCGTTCGTTCTGCTTCGAGACGAGATGCTAAGTCACATTCATTAAAAGGCGCAATCCAACACAACAATCCCAAAGCGTGCTCTAGAATTCATTGGAAGTTTTTACCGGGTAAGTTTTAATTCGAGAATCCGTTAAACTAAATTCCTTGGCAAATGGAAAATAAGGTAAAACAAAATCATCCATTCCGTGATTTCAGTGGTCTGTAGGAGTTGCTACCCTTTCCAGACATACGAGACCTTCGCAAAGCGATGTCCGCTATCGACGCGCAGCAGAATAAGGTCACGAAGCAAGTAGTCCGCTATAACAAACCTAAATTCATACAGTTGAAAGTTAAAGGCATACACACAACACAACAGCGCAATACGGCAGTTGGTTCTAAATGCAGAGAGCACACGTAACGTAGACAAACTAACTACTTACACAATTCATCATGAGTATCATATTAACTACCTGTTGCACTCATTCAGCGTCATCGAAAGTGCGGGATCTGATTGCAGAGCCAGCATGATTCCAAGTGGCATTCTTCCACGAAAGGAAACTAGGCTGGACGTTTTAAAATCAACCTTGACCGGTTTCAATTTAGTTTTAGCAGCCACAGCGGATACAATGCAAATGATGCCCATTGATAAATGCTCTTTTGCGGAAACCGAGATTCATGTAAAGTTACACGTGCCTGTAAGGCGCAGAACGCTAGAATTCACAGTATACGAACTAACACCAATAAACTATGCCTACAATGATATGAACTGCAAGCATAACGACGCAGAACGGATAATTGTGCGCAACAACACGGGACGAATTGTGCCTATTGGTCGAAATTTGGAAAGGACATGTAGAACATCCGAAAATAAAGCCTGCTTAGTACCGATCTACGATTCTATTCAAACCACTGGTACGAGATGCGCCCGTGTATTGCTGAACAATCCGAGCCCCTATGAGATATCCAAGGTCAGAATCGGTAGTCGCTAAGGTTAAATATTCATGACAGTAATTTATCGATATAAAAGTTGATGTTTCTTCGTTTCTGAAGGTTTGCTCACTCACATGTTCCCAGCCACTGGGTGTATCAGTTGAACAAGTAGGACTATCGACGCTTGCAGTGACAAACGCGAAGAACATAACGTACTCATATAAGGAAATAAGGAAACAGATTCACGGCTCAACATGACTACGGGTTTCTCGAAGTTTACATACCTTGCAATTGCACCGTTACGTTGGACAAAACTGTGCTGCGGAATGATTTTCCATGCATTCAAAAACAAGGAAAACCCGAACTGGTGGTGCAGGTGATACCCATTATGTTCTCGAAGTTGAGGTGAGAATTTGTAAGTTGCCATTGTAGATGGCGTTAGAAGAGTTTCAATAATATTTGTTGTTCTGGGTATAACCATTGCGTTCAACAGCAGTGATACCCAAAAGTCGTACGTCCTGTGGAATCTTTCCGAAGCTCTTGATCATGCTTGGTATACGATATTACCCAATATTAACATGTTCGTCCCGAAGACCTACGATTTTAAAAAAACGTCATTTCGTGTACATGGATACCGAAGGGCAAATACTGTTGGAAAACAATGAAATCCGACATCTTCCAGTATATTCAAGCTTGTGGGATTTGTGCGACTATGAAGCGCTGACATAACCCCATGCTAGGATTGCTCCGTCACATTCCGATACCAGATTATCCGTTCCAACATGTAAGTTCGGACCTGATCGGCAAACTTCCCACTAGCCATTCAGGCCATAAATATATTATCACCGCCATTTCTCATTTGACGAAATATTCCATTTTCGGGGCGCTCATATTCTTCTCGCAGTAACGGAATCGTGGAGCGTCAAAATGGGCTTATCCACAATTTGTCGCAAACCAAGGAGATCATTGGTCAGATCTTCTTCAGCAGTTGAATAAGGCTTATAATTCGACAAAGTCGAGTAGTCACGCCTATTCTTCATTTTACTTTTTTGGCAGGGAACCGGCATCTGTGACGGACTATCCGGACACATGCTATCCGGATAGGCTCCGTGTGGATGCTACTAAGCAAATCTGGGCGACCGCGAAAACCGTCAACGAGTCTACTAGAGCTAAATACAAGGCTAAGGTGGATTCCCATCGGAAACAAGTTAAATATCAAATTGGCGATAGGGTCACCCTGGGATATCCGCGTCAGACACTGCCAAATCAACGTAAAAAATGGTCCCAATATTTCCGAGGGACATATTCCATTATTCATCAGTATAGTGATTTGGTCTACAAAATTCGGTGTCCTGCCACCATAACAGAACAGAAAGTCCATGGCAAGCGACTTAAACCGTATCCTGAATTTTATTTGATTTACGATGAAGAATTCGATCCGTTCTTTCCAGCTTAAAGAGGATTTTCTACACGAACTCTCCCAGCCTTCAAAGCTAATACGAGCCCTGAAACGAACGGATTTCCTTCCCGTTCTGGAAAAGACGGACTTTCTCCTTAAGTATTTTGATTTAAGATTGGTTCTACTCCTTGGCAAAACATCTTGGGCAGACATTTGTCTCATAGCGAGAGAAAGGGAAATTCGTGAAATTTTGTATATAAAAATTGGCCACAAGATGATGAATTCCTCAGGATTTCAGGTATAAGACCTTCGATTTCGTTTTCTAAGAAAAGGGTGGCTCGCCCCTTCTAGCTGACAATCTACTATGTGGATACGACTACCTGTACTAATGCGGTTCAACAATTCTGCCTAACCTTCAATTCAAAGAATCTCATTCTTTTGGGACCAAGTTGGGAATTTGTAATTTTTGATTTTGTGGTATGTAAAGATCAGAGAGTGAACCTCTACCCATGCCTCTACCGCCTGCTATCCATTGTCCTCCCTTGCTCCACTGACAAGAAGGGTATTTACAAAACACTGCTGACCAAGTGTAAGAAGCTTCACTAATCCCTCATAGACAACAGGAATTGTGCCACAGGCCGAATCTCAGCCAAAGGAATATCCAGTCACTAGCACACCTACTGCGGCTGATTGTTCCATTGTGGTTGATGATTTCGGGTCTGCTGATGTTTCTGGCAATTGGGAACGCTGTGTAAGGGGACTACCGAGTCAGAATTCCTCCTTTATTCCTTCACCAAATAGAATTGACCATAACCCTACTTTCCAAACTCGATCTGGCAGGCACGAGCGGCCTCCTGAGCGTTTTGCGTACTGAACAGGAAATATTTGATTTTATGTTTACATTCGTACTTTTAATATGTCCAAGCTTATAATAAAATCCAACGCCATGATCTTTAAAAACGCCACAGTAGTCTGCTTGCTGCTTAACTTTTGATTTTATTATTGTCGTACTAGTTCGTTTTCAAGTAATTAATTTTCACCTCAGTCTAAATAGTGAATTATTGCCAAAAAACTCACAGCGCCGTCGGTCGAATTCCAGTTGTTCCGTGTTTTCCAGTACCATGTGGTCTCCCGTGGAACTAGTCATTGTGCTTTCCATATGCATAGCACCGTGCGGGAACTCAACACCGCACTCTGATTCTGAGGATCGTGTGCGGGAGCTCATCAACTTGTATTTCAACACACTGCCAAATTGCCAGCTCTCTACCTTTGTAACGCCAATGCTGCAGGTATCGTGTATCGCCTACCAAAACGACTGGAATGTCCACTGGTTGACCTCTCCAAATCATCGACCCTGGTTCCTTTGAGCTTATGGGCTGAGTCCCTCACTGATCAACCTATGCCTGCATTATGCCATCACTACCTACAATCGGAAGTCCTATTTCGTGCCATTTACTTGGAATGAGTTTACCCGATCCGAACCGACTCGTGTCCGCGAAGACGAGTGTAGGGACATGATTCGAACCGGTCAGTCACCAGCGGGTGAAAAATTGACTAGAATTATGTTCAGGGCACTAACTTGGTGGACACCTTAGTGTATTCATGGGGATCCACAAACGAGCAGACGTATACGAACTACTACTATGTCCGGTACAACATCAGTGTGCATACGCGTGATCAAAGTAGTCTGGCCCCAGTTCGCCTCACGGCACAGTGCAATGTTGACACCCAATATTGTAAAACGGCCGACTCTGGTACTTTAACATGGTCTCGCACTATCAGCCGCGCCGGTTACAAAAGGGTATTTCCACCCAGTGCATAGTGTCGTGTGTCATAGTGTCGTAACACACCGAATCACGTTCCCGGAGAAAACGGTCAGAATAAATTATCGCAAATCTGCTCAATTTTGTGGCATGGCTCTGGGTTATTCGGAGCAGGGGTATGTGTATACACAGGACACTCCAAGTGAAATCAGCTCGGACATAGTTAGCACTGCTGATGTTATGGTTGCGTTGAGAACCCATCTTCCCCTATCCCGCTCTAGGCGACGACGTGTCCAACTCCCTTCTCCACCTCCACTCATATCCTCCACGCCATTACCCTCTTCTCTTCCATCCCTTCTTCTCTACCTACTCAACCATCCTCTAACCCCTCGGCTCGACCTTACTATCGACCGGAGGTTCCACAGACTCTTTTTCCTAATGACCAACCCAAAAGTAAGGGTATCCATCCTCCTTTTCCTCCTCGTGCTGAGCCCACCCCAGTGACTGTACATGGGACTGACCAAGAACTAGCTCAAGATCTATATAACCGTCGTCAATCCCTTCCACGGACAAATACACGAGTTCCCACTTCTGTCTACTCCGCCAGTGAGGTTTCAGCCAAGCATTTTTCATTTCTTCAGGAAGTTATTAATAGCAACCTTTCATATGCTGTCCAATTGATTCATAGTTCCACGTGCTATAATAACCAGCCTATTTTGGAGTCCATCCGAGCCAGTGTAGCGACAGATCCTTCGATCATGATTCATACACTTTTGGGAGGTCATGGAAAATTTACAGGGACAGTAGTAGGAGATGTGCTGAACATTATCTAGTGTTACCCCGTAAAGGAATATCAGTTCTTGTACAATGAAAACTGTACAGCCGAAGCCAATTTGTTGTATTTATATAACCATGAGAAACACATTGGTTACATTAAGCCACTAATTAAAGAAATCATAGCCATTCCAACGATCACTTCCTGTCCAGGGCATCCTTTTAGTTTGACCTAGAAACCGACTCCAACGAAGTTATTTTAGTCTAATTGAACCGCTCAGACTAGCCTCCCCATTCTTCAGCTGCTTCACAACCCATCCCTCGAAAACCAGAGGGAAATTGTCGAGTTTAGCCTCACCTAACCAACAGGGGAGATTAACATGGACAATTTTCAAGGTGCGAATAGCGTTGACAATTATATGAACCAGTCTAACATCCCGTCGCGTATAAACGTGATCCTTCAAGGTCGGCGACAGGGTAGACTTATAACGGAACAAATTCAGATGTCAGCCGTTCTCCAAAAGCTTGCCCTTTATCATGTCAAGACCCAGGCTATAAATCTGTCTACAATTCTCTTCTTTGGGTTGTTCATGTACATTGTCATTCGAGTTGGGTTCCACTTTCGAAAGGGGCTTTCACTTTGCTGTGTACCCTTCTTGGGACTTTGCCGTAAAAAGACAAAAGTAAGGAGATATAATATGCTTCCGCTGTGTGACCCCGAAGCACCAGCCAGGAGAGTCTCAGAGCAGAGTGAACAAACAAGGAATGCCTCTCCTAACCCAAAGGAGAGTAGCCATGTAGTACTGAACATTGAGAGCCGTCCCCTTCATGGACAAAAAACAGCCAACCTCGCTATACCCTACTGATCTTCTAGCCCAGGATTTTGAGATGGATCCAATGATTTCCAATCATCTAACCACCCAAGCTCAGTCTATCTACCCAGCCGCCTCTCTAGTTCGCGTTGTTCCCTACTGAAACTCAGTGTTAAGTTGATTCCACAATTCTCAATATCAGCCCAGCAATCTCATTTGAGCGGTAGCAGATTTTTCCAAAAAGTTATCCACAACTCCATAACACTTAACCCTCAATATGTGCCATTTTTAACTTAGCATCCTTCTGGAATTAGCCTGGGGCATAATTGGTAGTCATGATCAACCATGGACTGTCGCCCAGGCCTATAACACTACTGTTCACTTTTGTGTCTTCAATCCATCTGGCTCTCTGATCGTTAAAGTGAAAGTGCATTTACCACGGTACCCATCTCCTACAAACTATCATATTTTCACTGTTCTGGAAACTACAGAGACATCGATTTGGGGTGAGGCTTATGTCGTAGCCGCGACCCTGTACACGAATACGGCTCTCAAGTCTAGCTACACCGCCTATTTGTGTACATCCGTGACTGAAGTCTGGAGTCGTCCCGCTGGCCGTCTCCAAGTCCCACACCGAATCTCAACTACCTTAAACTCTGCTCCCATCACACGTGACGAATGTGCTTAAATAGTTAAATATGCTTATAGCACATCTGGAATTCCAATGTATATGGTCAATGGAACGCACCATGGAACATCTGAACGTATGTATGTTAATGAAACTTCACTATGTGGTTACGATTCAATTAACGCTACAGTTACCAACTTTTAGTACCAAGCTGTTAACTTGACTTTGGACCATGTATCTCAATTGGTACAGGTTGAGAAAATTCAGAATTTGAACAAGGATTGCACGTAATCTCAAAATTATTGTCATGCAGTTGATTAGTTTTTTTGGTTTGGAATATTCTGTATGAAGTTAAACCCGAATCCTGTCCAGTTCATACTAAAAAAGAACAAAACTGCTTCCTCTCTCCTACTTCCTTGATGTTTCCCGAACTTTCCTTTACGCTAATGGATTACCATGACACAAAAGAAGGAGCTTGTAGCGTCCATTTAGGATACGCTCTTGCTGCTACTGAGGCCACATATGATCTGGAGACCCGCGACTTGAATTAATGTAAGACCCGCACAGCTCAAATATTATGTACTTTTAATTTGCTCGTCTCGATTGTATTAATTATTTGTAACACATTATCCGAAACAAAACAATTACCACCGCAATTGGCCTCTATTGTTTACAAGATTCCTGTTCTGCGTAACAGTACAGTGTTCCACCTGTCGGCGATATGGACCTGATGACAAACTCTAGCGCTTCTGTAGTCTCGGTCAAAATATATCCAGATGGAATTGTATAATATTATTATAAGTTTTCGGTATAAAATTTATGTACAATAGAAACAAGCTTCCACTGCTATTGGATTCCCGGTTTGGCTGCCTATTTCTGAGAGCCGAGTTCTCGGCCACGCCCGGCCCTAACGGCACGGCGACTATAATTGCGAGCAGGCTGCGTAGTCTAAGACTTAATTCTAGATTTAGTATATTTCACGACCAATACTGTTTCTTTTGATTATTCTTTAATAGTCGTATTGATATCAATCTTGTTCGTATTTTTCATACATAATTTTTTCGCTTTGGGCAAAGGGAGGTATGTTATGTATTAAAATACACAACCCTCTTTCCCCCTCTGAGATAGAGTAAAAGGTATCTCGATGGAAGGGGAGACAAGGAGTAGTTATGTATCCCTTTTCAGAGAGAGAACTTGGCGTCTCTAAAAACAGACGCATCGCCTCTCCTCGCTCTCTGGTCATCCTTATTCTGTTAGTCAAACTCTTTGGTCGCATTTCTCACTCTCTCCTTTTGATTCAATAAAATCAAATCTTTAAATATAATCCGATCTAAAGTAAGTGTGTCGCGCTTGTCTTTGCTCACTGTGAACAAGATCACAAGATCAGGCATACACATAACATTTACGAAAAAAAATTGGAAAACCTGATGGAGAATCGTTTATTTGAAGCGACATGTTTTCACGGACGTGTTTCTTGATAGCTAAATGCGCAGTAATGATGGCATGGCTAACTCAAAGCGTTTAGCAGACCCAGTAAATGTAAAAGGTACTATTTTCATTAAATTTTAATTCAGCTTGGATGATGCTTTCAATTTTTGCTTAGGACATACTTTTCAATATTACGATGGTTGTTGATTGCGTCATTCTTGAGGTAAAGGTGATGAATAGAGACCTAAGAGGATGTTGATAGATGAAGGAAAGTAGTCAACTTGAGGCCAAGGTGTAATCCGGTTGAATGATAAAAGCAGTATTGGAAAATTTCTTTATCTGTTAAAAATAATCAAACATCATGATTTTCTTGGTATTGTATAAAGGGATCATGAAGATCATGCTCTTTTAATTGTTTGAATTGTTGTACTTATATTGAATGAAATGCCAGATAACGTATTAAAATTAACTTCCAACTTTTTATGCATAACAGCCATGTTCTTGTTACCTATCGTAATAGATCTCTGGAGTATCTTTTGCACATTCCGCCATTATAAATATATTTATTAAATTTCAAGTGAGGTTAAGTTTATACGACAATTCGAAAAGATCATACAGAGTAAAAAGGATTTTGAAATAAACCAATGATCGTGTCATGCCACCCCTGGTTAAAAATGCGGGAGGATGTTGGTGAAACCTTTGGCCAATCAGAAATGCCCAATGGACTCATTAAAAGGCGATAGCAAGATCAAAGTTCTTCAACGGGTGTTGAAAGGTGAGGGAAACTGTTGATGTTCTTCTCAAGGAAATCAGCTTGAGCATGGAAAGGTGTCACGGAGAACAGGAGAAAGAAGAACCGTATAGTTTCCTTTGGAAGCATGTGGTAAACAAAATCCAAGAGTTATGTGAAATGATAGTGACGTTAAACATCTGAGCAGATTTTCACAAATCAAATTGAAGAACCCAGTGAAGACACCCTACTGTATAACGTGAGATGATATTAGGTTGAATAACAGAGCTAAGCACGCAAATAGGTGAGGCAAGGAAAAGATGCTGCAGAATGGGATGCCATGGTGTCAAGGTTACAGATAGTAGATAACATCATCGGTCAGCTGAGTTTTGAACTATAGAAAGAAGTATAACCTAATACAAGAATCATTTATTTACCTTAGAGCTCGTAATAATATTGTGAAATTATTGCTACTATAAATTAGCTTCTGGACATTGTATATGTGCTGATAGGCCGACTTTAGAAGCTGGTAGACACGCTGACCAAAGTGTGCTAAATGTGCCTGTATGAAGAGCCTTTAAATTTTAAAAGGCGAAGACAGAAGCTTAGCTTCGCTGAAGTGACTTAAATCATAACCACAAGATGATATCCTGCGATGACGATTTGCTTTGGCCACCATAGTTTGGATCCGTACATGAAGAAAAGCTAAACCACTGATCTCGATGATGGAGTAGCCGTTTCAGCACCTCAGTCTGGTTAAATGTATGGATTGGAGTACCTGTGAAACAAGATCGAATGATCAGGAAACAGGAGAAAAAATTCACGAAGCGTCAAATGGAATTGAAATCATGCCGAATGGCATGTGTTGAAAAGATTACGAAATATATTCACTAAAAAAGTCTTGAATTATATTATATTTGGGTTATTCTTATAGTCGAAATATTTAATGAGCTTAAATGCTTTTCCTAATGCTCAGCAATTCAAAACGTGTGATTAAACTCCATTGAGTTCAAAAATTTGATGATAACTGAAAGGCACTTTGCTTTTCAAAGCTCGCTGAGTAAGTAGCGCACTCAGCGCGCGCTATAGTCGGAAGTAACGCAAGCTTTGGATTTGGACTTGGACTCGGACTCGGACTAATTTCGAATTGACAAATTCGAAATTAGTTATCACAAACAAAAACTATAAGCAGTAAGCAATAAGTATACCTTAATCCTACTGACCGCGCGCGCGTAGGGCGCGCGCTGTAGAAATTCACAACTTCTAGATTTATATACGTAATAATGTACCTGATACATTTCCTAAATAAATGAGTGCGAAAAGGTTACACCTTATACCATATTCATAATGGCTTTATTCGAGAAGGTTTATATATCAAGCGCAGCGTTTGCGCTTTGTTGTACATATGCGCAACTTGAAAAGTTGAACTTACACATTATGCTAATGCACTTTACTGGAGTAGATTGGAGCCGAGTATATGTCAAAATAGTTGCAATATAGGACTAGCGCTTGGCGCATGCTGCAGTAGAAATGCAAGACTGGCACATTGTTGTGTATATTTCATGTTGGACAAGCTTCAGCACATTTCGAATTTACTCATAAAAATATTATACCCTAATACCAACCTATATGCGCGCGGCGCGCATATTATCATCCTGTATTATCCCTTTGGACGCATATGCGGTTAGTAGCAGCAAATTCGTTCGGCTTGGCGATATTGCAATAATCCAGAGGTTGTATGTTAAGAGTGTCCAATTAATTGTATAATATTAAAAAAACTGTACTTAGTAAGAGCAAATGCACTTTCCACAGCTAGTGGCGAACGCATATCACGCCCATGCAGTGGAATGGGGAAGTGAGTTGGATCTGCTACTACTCCCACTCTCAGCCACTTATGTGTGTATGTATGTTTGTATGTGAACGCTCGGCTGCTGAGGCCACCAATGGGCTTATTGCAGACACACCTGAACAGCGTTAATTTGCCGGAACTAAATTCCCTTGTGAGTTCCGATTTAGTCTCCCACTAGTATGGATGAATTCAAGTAGGTCAGACAAGGGAATTGTGGGTAGATCTTCAGCTGACAACAAAAGTCTGCCAAAGATATAGAATCGCAAGCGACTGAAGGCCTCGCAGTTCCACAGAAAATGATCTCTGCTCTCTTCCGCCAAACGCAAACGGGACAGAGAGAGGACTGAAATATTCCCATGTTATGCAAAAGAACGTTGAGTAGACTGTGACCAGTCATAATCTGTGTCATGATTTAAAAGGTATCGCCTAGCCTTGCCTTTTGGGTGTGGCACAATTACCTTTGATTGCGAACAGTCTATTCTAACCCGCCAATCCTATGAGTGCTTTTCCAGTACTTAGTTCGATATGGCAGTGTTTACAAGCTGTTCTGATACAGAGATATACGGTTCAGGTCCAACAAACGGCATTTGAGCTGCTTGTTTTGCTAATTCGTCTACTCTCTCGTCCCCTGAGTACCCACAGTGAGCAGGTATCCAGTGTAGTGAGACCTGCTGAATTTCAGACAGGGTTGATAGCGTGTCAAAGCATTCTCTCACCAGTCGACGATTTAGTGGCAAGAGACTGCAGTGCGCTCAGACAATCCACGTAAAAGTTGATAGGTATATGATCTACTTGTGAGTGTATGAAGTCCGCGGCCATTTTAATGTCTAGTACTTCTGCCTGGAATACAGTAGGATGGTTTCCTAGAGGAAACTGTCCCATGCACGTGGTCTGGTTTTGCTGAGATGATTCCTGGACTTGTAAATGAAGTCGTGTGACGCAAAATTCACTCCTATCGGGATGTCTTGGTTTGGATTTACAAGTGTCCGTTATACGCAACCACATTGAGCAATGCTTACAGAGGTCTTAACGCAGATCCAAATATGTTCTATTTTGTATAGCTTTTTCCACGTAACATTAGGACGAACAGAATATGCGTTTCAAATTTTTTTGCAAATTTTATCATTTTAACAATAGCTTCATTGGTTCGACTTTCAGTGCTGAGATGATTCCTGGACTTGT
>JAQFYU010001456.1:0-14825 GCA_034694905.1 Ceratophysella granulata
AGTTTTTGCTCATTGACTTGCCACATTGCTTCTGCTTGGTAGCCAGGTCTCTTTACTCAGTTTATACTGTTTATTTAAAATGTTTTCGCGGAGAAAGATTGACGCACAGACACGGAGACAATGGAAGTTTTGAAGTCATTATTATTGTCTTTCCAATTCAATTTCAATAGAATTTTGTACTTCAGGAATTTGGTATTTCATGAAAGTGCAATAGGGTCAGTTTTGATTTAAGTATACAATATGGACCGCGGATTTCCTTAGGATATATATTTTATAATTGATTTTAGCATAAACCTATGAAAACATAGCTTAAGTTTTCCCACTAATTTTTTTTTTCAAAATTTGAGTAAATGGTAAGTGTAGTAGATCTTGAAATATGTAAACTGTTGTCACTTGTAATTTTTCAGATATAAAATCTTTCAGATATAGAGTTTTGGTTTAACTGGGTTCCCAGTTTCAATATTTACTTTTTCATTAAATTAAAGAAATTTTTTAAATTAATCCAGATTTTTAATCCATTTATTTTCGTCTGATTTTGATCACATCATTTTGCCAATCCAAGCGTACTTCCTTTATCTTTTGGATGATATTACATTTATCCCGCCTTATATACTAATAAAATCTTAACAGGTGGAAATATTTTTAATACTCCCTTCATTCTCTGTCCTGTCCACGACTGGTCCACGATGTATTGACCGGAAATATCATTGTTGGTCATAGTATTCGAAATTCGAAGATACTGTCATATTTTGTGAGTTCAATGACCTGTTACTTGGTCATAGTGCCTGAAGTATTTTATGAAAGTGCTTTAGTCTGCAGCGTTCACCGCTCCTGGAACCAGCAATTTAGGCCATGAGTTCATCAACCCTTTCTAGAACTCTGAAGGATCGAGAGTTCGTCAACCTCTTCTAATTAGGATTAAAAGTTCATTGGGCTTCCTAAACTCTGGTACCTAGTACGAACTCAGTTCGACTAACATTTCATCGGCTTCTGAAAAACGTTCCATTTCCACTTCCAACTTGTCTTCTGCCCAGTCAACAGCCCTGAATCCTTCTCGACACTTTGCAAGTCGTTCCTCTTCCTTTGAGAATGGCCCGTGTAATGATTTTTCTTGTAGCCGCCATCTTGTGCTACCAAATTCTTGCTATCAACGCTTCCAGGAAATCTAGCGAGTCGAAATCAAGTGAAGAGAAATCTTCACTTCATGAATCCTGCGGTCATTCTGACCATTGCGAAAGAGGACTTGAATGCCGGAAGACGTGTGTTCCGTCCAAGAAGTCGAGGAACTCCCAACGAGGCAGATCAGCGACGAGGGGAACGAATAAACCAACCACTACTAGATACTCACCCGTGCTATGGGGCTGAAAATGTTAAGTACGAGTATATGTAAAAAAAATTATTACAAATTAAAAACTGTAAAAACAAAAATATCTGATACCTATTAATGCTTTCTTATAGTCACGAGAAGGACGTAGACAGACGGAATATGGCTACTCTTATGGAATAATGACACCAGATGGAAAAAAAATTCTACATATAAATCTATCCAATGCTTCAAATTCTTAAAATTTTCAAAAACAAAATTTTATCTCTGGGATTTATGATTCGGAAAATAAAAATACTTGCAATCAAGTACTGCTCAAAGCTGCACCGTGATATTTCTTGTCCGCCGGACCAAAGGTGAATTGTGAAAGGCCATGCGCAGACGTAGCTGCGCTCTTGACTTTATTATCGATATGTTAGTTCTGAGCTCCTTATTTTTAACGCCGCTAAAAACTTGAATAAATCAGCTCTAATTTATTTTCACATTTAGTTTATGTGTTCATTTATCGTTTACTGGGCGCTCACTTGTTTAACTTTTTTATTAAATTAATTAATGCAGGTCGTATTATTCAATATTCATACACACCTTGGGTTGGAAGTCATCCGAAAATCTTACTTAATTGCTAACTTCTACAGTCAAAATCAGAATCTTCTGAGATATTGATTCGAGAAATATGCGGAATAGATAAATACATATTGAAAAATTGTAGAAGTGTCAAATCAATAAATTTAAATTAAAAATTAAAATGTACGCGTACGCTGTATGCGTTTAAATTTATCCAGATTTTGGTAAAATCTTAATAGTCGGCGATGGTAGATTCTTCACTTCACTAGCTAGTAGCTAGCTAGCTGGTTTATGAAATGACTTGGTATTATGGGTGCAATCGACCTAGCCCGGAAACAGGAATGCCTATTTTCAGACTAGTTGCACGCATTTCATAATTGATGATGATACGCTAGAAGTTCATATCGTCGACTGACTTATTCTTCATTATTTGAAATTTCATACAATTTAGAACTACTACTTCCAGATTATACATACTAAACGCAAAGGCATTCAATTTTTGCTTTTTGGAAAATTTGTGGCCCTTAAAAGGGCCGTTGGTTTGTGTGGTCGGTTGTCAGGCTTTACTTGGAAGAGGTGTACTTAGTCACTGCCTTGGTTCCTTCAGAGACGGCATGTTTGGCAAGTTCTCCTGGAAGAAGAAGACGGACAGCGGTCTGGATTTCGCGAGAGGTGATGGTGGTCCGCTTGTTGTAGTGGGACAGACGGGAGGCTTCAGTTGCAATACGCTCGAAGATGTCGTTGACGAAGGAGTTCATGATGGACATGGCCTTGGAGGAGACACCGGTGTCAGGGTGGACCTGTTTCAGGACTTTGTAGATGTAAATGGCGTAGCTCTCCTTCCTCTTCCTCTTCCGCTTCTTCCCGTCGCCCTTCGAAATGTTCTTGCTGGCTTTCCCAGCCTTCTTGGCAGCCTTTCCGCTCGTCTTTGGGGGCATCTTGACTCGAGTAGTTCAGAGAAGTGATTCTGCTGACAGACAAAAGTTGAATGATGTGGATATTTATACGGAATCCTGATATTTATACGGAAGGCTTGAGTAAGGAGACCCCAGAAGTTGAGTAGGTAGACCCAACTTTTTGAGTAACCATAACCAAAACTTGAGTAGAGAGACCCAGAAGTTTGAGTATGTCTACCTACTTTTTGAGTAACGAGGTTCTATTCTTTGGGTAAGCTGTAATGAAAGATGAGTAGGGAAAACATGGTTACTAGGTAACTCCGCCCCTCTTCCCAAATCCTTGGAATCAACCCCCGATACAAAAATTACAACTCCCCCCTAAATATACAGTGCGTAATACCAAACCAATGTAATACAAGCACGAACAATACATTGTTGATTTGAGTTGATTTTTGGGTTGATGTTGAGTTGATTGTGGCTATTTGTCCAAGCCCAAGGCTTAGAGGTAGGCTGGTATAATAGATAAGAAATTACCGTTGCTTCTTTCCCGCCCGAAGCCGCTACCAAACTACCAACAACCAGCAGCACAATCTTATGTGCATAAAATGGAATTCTCGACTGAAGGACTGAACACGTCTAAGTAATGCAATAATATACTGGGATTGTGCAATTTCAGCCGGGAAACGAAGTTGGAAGTACATACTACATTTTACATGCCTTTTGGAGAAGTCTCGAGCGATCGATATCCAATCCACACTCAATTGCTGTTAATTTTGCGAAAACTCGTCTTTGTACATTTATTGCATAATCTAAAGTCATCATTGGTTCATTTCAGTGAAGCTATTCGTATTCTAAAGTCATATTTCATAATTTGCTTTTTGGAAAATGTGTGGCCCTTAAAAGGGCCGTTGGGTTTGGTTTCAATTCAGAGACAATTTATGCAGCTTTCTTTTCGGTCTTCTTGGGCAGGAGGACAGCTTGGATGTTGGGCAGAACACCTCCCTGAGCGATGGTGACACCTGAGAGGAGTTTGTTCAGTTCCTCGTCGTTCCTGATGGCCAGCTGGAGATGTCTTGGGATGATACGCGTCTTCTTGTTGTCACGAGCAGCGTTGCCTGCCAACTCGAGGACCTCAGCCGCCAAGTACTCCATGACTGCAGCCAAGTAGACAGGGGCACCGGCTCCCACACGTTCAGCGTAGTTTCCTTTACGGAGCAGACGATGAATACGTCCAACAGGGAACTGGAGTCCAGCACGGGACGAACGGGACTTTGCCTTTCCCTTCACCTTTCCTCCTTTTCCTCGACCAGACATGTTGAGAGTTTAGAGATGAGAGCTTGTTAGTTCAGATACAAGTAAGAGAAGACTGGATGCAGAAGGGAAGTAGGAGCTCCGTTTTTATAACCAGGACTTGAGTAACGAGGACCAAAAACTTGAGTAGCGGGATCCAACTTTTGAGTAAGTAGCTCCTCGTCTTTGAGTAGGTTTTGGAAATTGTTGGGTAGGTCGGTGCGGTACACGTTGGTGTGTGTGTGTTTGTGAGCTGTGTTATCCCGCTCTCTGTGATTTGTATGTTCGTACAATGAAATGCAGCAGCTGCTGCTCTGCTACATGGAAAACGGAGACTGAAAAGATATGAAAAGAACTCGGGCAAAAATGACACAAACTGGCAGCTTATTCATAAGCATATTAAAAATTTCGATGATTCGCCAAAAAATTAAATCTCCAACCTCGAGTTTCGACTCGACGGGTTGCAGGTTCTAAGTTGGAATTATTATTACGCCGGTAGCCGGTACTAATACTATAGAAGAACAGACAGATTGGTTATAGCTCAGCTATTTTGAATTAACATAATGCATTTATTTAATTAAATTGCTACTTTCTCATATGTTAATTAATTATTTATTTGATATATCGATTTAGGTATGCAGTTAGTGGATCGATTTACATTGAGCTACACAAAATCCAACTATTTTATTTCCAAATTACCAGTTAAAAAATGAGAATGACCAACCAGAATTCAATTACATCCATATAGTTAACATCAATACGTTCAACCGCCAGGGACATAGGTAGAATACAAAAAAATACATTCCAATACCTGACGAGTCAAAATCAAAAAGCGCAATTTTAAAATTGAATTAAATTGGAAATTGGAACATTTGAAACTCAGTATGCTATAATTAAGTGGAACCCACGCCTCAGCTGATCGACAGAATTTCTTGGGACAGTTGTCGTACGAAAGGTGTCTAACGACAACGAAGTTTGACACTGCCGTTCGACATGTACATACATAGATGAGATTAGTATGATGTATAATGTATAGTAGTAGGAAGTTCTTCAATCTTGGAAAAATAAGATTATATATTCTCGCAACACAATATTCTGAAAAGCTTTAACTTTCGGAAATCACTGTTCAACATTTAGGCTGAATTTTGATAGGGGGAGAAAATCCGGAAACTATGTGAGAACCAACAAACCAGGACATGTAAAAATCTTCATTGAATCTGCCAACAGAAAATCATTTTTAATTTAGAATTGAATTAATCTCTCTCAGTTATGATTAATGATTAATTTTGGGATAGCGACAGTATGACAGCATTTTATAAACTTAATAGACAATTGAAGGTCCAATAATGCCCTTCAAGTCTAACCATTCAGATCACGCTGAAATGCTCAACTACTAAATAAAATGTTAGACTTGGACTAAGTACTCAATCTTAATCGCAGTTTAATTCTATTTGAATAATTATGTCCTCCAAACCGCCTGAAATTTTCAACCAAGTCAAACCAAGTCCTAGAATGACCGAGAGAGATACCAGCACCTACTAGATTACCGACTGTCTGACTCTCGCAGCAGCGCAGACCAAATCTAGTAGGTGCTGGAGATACATATAAACGGCGTCCTCCAGCAGAAGATGGTGGAAATTGGTTTGCAGCTGAAATGCTAGGATTTTCACACGCTAGGTGGCACGAGACTCCTCCTTGTGCAACGAACGGTCAATGGACTGGAGGACGGATGAAAGAAAAGAAAATGTACCCCGATTCGGTGTCTCGACTCGAACATTAATTTAGTTCTTCACAGAGGGTGCTGGTGCTGAGTACCTTATTGACATAATGTAGTTCCGAGTTCCGATGTTCCGAAAATACAATGAGCTTTTCAATTTCAATACACCGCTTCCTCTGTTACGATTTACTCACTTTTTGACCAAACTGGTCTGTATTAGGGATCGGAACAGGTCAAGTATTATAGCCACCTGACCTGAACCGGGCCTGATACCTGATCCGTAATTTCATATAGAAATGGTGACAAAGCTGAACCTGACCGGATTTGTGTCAGATCTAGTTGAACATGAACCTGAACTTAACCTGACTTCTCAGGTCAGGTCGACATGATTACTTGATCCAACACATTTATGTAGTAAATACGATAGTAAATGCTACTTCACATGCCGACTTTGGCATAAATAGTTCAAAGTTCAAAGCTATTGTAACGACTTGCCTAACAAATATGTTTACGCGCTATGATGTGCGAATAATTCTCACTTTTCGTGTATAAATTGCGAGAATTAGAACCATGGCGGGCCAGCTACTACTTCCGAAATGCCGCTCAAATTCAAAATTCAGGTACCCGAAAGATAAATATTTAAAAATTGGCTGCCTTGATCCGATCCGAAAAATATCGGATCAGGTCAAGCAATTCTGAAACCTGACCCGATCAGGTTTGACTTGAATTGAAACGATCCGAAATACGTTATCCGTTCCGATCCCAATTCTGTATCTAAATTACTATCAAATAGTCACATTAGACAAGATAAAAATTGCTTTATATCACTGAGCTTGTGCTTGTGCTATGCTAGCCAATGTCACAGGTAAATTGTATGCTAGTATGCTCGAAGCTGAGTCTCAATCCCACGGTGTTTTTGCGGTGATTGAAGAACCATGGATGGAACATGGAAGTGGATTTGGAGAGAATGGAAAGGAAAAGTGACAGATGTTGTGGATCATTATGCATGAGAGCCTCAAGATGATATTCCAATAATGGGAAGACGGAGAAAGCAGACGAAGTAGCGTTCCGAAGATTTCGATTAGACTTTCTCTCCCTTAACCATAAACTGCCAAAGAATTCGTTAGCCTTAAGCGACATTCAGTTCGACAGAAAGCGGTTCTTTCCTCTCGTGTCGAACTACTGAAGCACTTCCGTTCTAGTCGCTGGTCTTTAACTAAATAGACCAATCTTTCATCCCAACATTTCACATCAGGCGTTAAATGATCCGGAAAAGAAGAGAAAGTGACTTCGGTGGCTGAGTTGGATAGCAATTCAAACGCTTAATAGCTACCCTGTCTGGTAACAATCAATTCCCTAACTTCCGTTTTTACACACTCACTCTTGCACTGCATATGCGGTTTTCAAACCCTATCCTTGTACCTTTGCAGTTAAACCAAAATTATGAGATATGGATGGAAAACAAAATACAGCTACATCTTCACGTAATTTTGCGTTCTAAATCAAACCCAGATCAGTTTTATTTCAAAACTCCAAAGATTCGTAGGAAATATTACACATCGGTAACCACAATTGTATAACTGAGTGATATTTTTGTTTTAAGAAAAGTAGTGAATTTTCTTGAGTTAGAGTGGAGTCTTCAGTGTCGCTTGCCCCCGTTGACGAAGTGACGTCTGGTCATCAACCCGGCAGCATTTCGTCCAGTAATGACATGAACATGTCCAGGATGACTACCATCATTCTTGGGACAATACTTGATAGTATGAGCCTGCTCACCAGTCTGACCACAAATTGGACAAACATATTTCTGCAAAACTGGACAAGTGGTAATCCCATTCCCTCCAACACAATGAGAACTCCAAACCTCCTCAGTCTCATTGTTGGCAAGACAAAATGCGCAGTACTTCTTGTTCTTCGACTTGCGAGCCCGTGGAGTAGCAGCTTTCTGACGTTTGACACCGGCGAAACCTTGAAAACAAAGAAGATTCGATTTGGTCAAGTCAACGAAATCTTTCCGCCATCCGCAGAAAAGTTCATTATGCAGTAGATCATTCTTATTTACCTGCGACATTATTTCCAAGTCCACCATAAACATTGTTCTGGGTTTGCTCTTGAACCGGAACGCTGTCAGCAACTGACGACGGCGCACCAAAGTTGACGTACTGCATAAGCTCATCAATGATAGCGACGTTGTAAGGCAAGTATTTGTCGCCAGTAGTTCCGATTCCAGCCGGGTTGACGCCATAGTTCGGGTAACCACCTTGAAATTGAAAAGTAGGCGATGATTGTGCCTGAGGAATCATGGACGGTGGTGGAACAAAGAAGGTTCCTGGTCCATGTTGAAATATTGGATACTTTGACTGGAAAGTCATGGCACCATTGTTTTGAAATATTGGAGACTGTGGCTGGAAATTCTGGGCTCCGATGTTGTAGGGGAAGGTCATTGGCAACTCCGAACAGTTGTTTTGGTAGTTCATGGGCACAAAGTCCTGAGGAGAGGTGGTTGGAACTTGGTACGTAACCGAGCCACCTGGGTGATACGGAATGACCCTCGGGGGAAATGCAGTCGGCGATGGTGGGATATAAATTGGTCGAGCCAAAATGTGACGGCCTTCTGGATTCGGACCCATTGGGTTCATCACTGGATTCCAGTAAGGATATGCTGGTGCTGGTACTGGTTCCGGTGGTGGCGTGTACTGCTCATTACAGAAGGGCTCGTTCTCGTTGTTGGCATCTAGTGCCTCTACCTCTGCCTCTGTCTCTCCCTCCGGGGTTGGAGATTCAAACTGTTCCTGTGGTTGGGATTCCATTGTCGGCTATTCAACTGGGGAATTTAATAAATATTGAACTTTGTTAGTCAATCGTACAGATGCGGATGCATCTCATAGGTTATATTATAAGACTAAAGTCAAGTGCGAGACTGACTGACTCAAGGAAGACCTCGGGCGTCTACTCAAGTTTAAAATTGTAGTTAACCCAATTTTTGGGTCAGATTTCAATACAACTAATCTCAAGCAAATCAAAAAAGATGACGCTAGTATACGACGAATGGACCTGGGCTATCAGGTCACGGGAAATATTACATTTTAATAAACACTTACCCTTTTCACCGATTAATCACAAATCGTCTGTTGCGGAAAATCGGTATAACGACCTTATTCTTCAAAATCTAAACGTAGACTGACAAGTAACAAGTAATTGTTGGAGTGATGTGATGTCCGACTTCGTCTTCAGCAGTCTACTTTCTACTTCTGCTAAATTCCAAGAATAGGTTTTATAATAATGGTCTGATCTTGGACTAGAAATAGGAAAATACAAACAACGTTCAGTTCAGACTCGATGCTCGAGCTTGCTTGGCTGGCATTAGCATTTGAGACCCCACACACAGGCAACAGACGCGACGTTGTGGCGACTGGCGACGGCGACAGACAGGGCCCCAGGGCCATTCGAATGAAGGAAAATGGACGTGTGTGTGTATGTATGTGGTATTGGATTGGACTACCGACACTACTGTGCGACGCAACGTGTTATTGCATTGCGATTGCGAACTATGTATTGAGGCTCCGCTGCTGCTGTTGTTCTTAGGTGGTCTTTGGGTGGTCTGATAAAAATACATAAAATAAGTAGAAATACCAAGAATTCCTAAAGAATTTTAATTTGATACGTAGTTGTGTCTTGTGTCGTAACGTAATGCTTAATCATCGTAATTTTATTAATTCTAATTTTTGATAAGTAGTTGTGTCTTGTGTTGTAACGTAATCATTAATCAACGTAATTTTAATTTAATATTGATTCTTCCACAATGGACACAGAGCAGGAATTAGCTGGCAAGTTTTGAAATCCAGCATTTGTGCCACACAGGCCACTCTGTTGTGTGGCATAGCATGGCGTCGTCGTCAGTCGTCATCATCATACGGACGGGAATCAGTTCTCGGCCTTTTCTTTTCATGTGGTATTAGTTCAGTATTTTAGTAAATAAATCCCAAATAAAAAGGAATAGAAATGGGTTGACATGTATTCAAGAATTTGTACTAACCGGGTTATGCGAAAACTCAAAATTTTGATGAAAGATATTCATTTGGGAGCACGGAAAGGCTATTTTCGAAATCATGACGAATCAAAATGGCAGAATTGTGTAAAATAATAACAAAGCGTTTTCAAATAGGTCCCGTTTACTTTTTCCGTATTCTATCTTGATCTTCTATCAGTATTTTTGTTTCTACATTTTCTATATCCTTATTAGCTTAACTCCATTTCACGTGAATTTTGGAGATGGAGGAGCTTCAAATCTTTGTAATTCAAAATTCAAATACTACTTGGAATTTGGGCTTTTGGCATTTTATACAAAAAAAACAAGCATTTTGAAAATGCTTGACCATGTCGACCATTTAAGGAGACCACTCACTCATCTACACAGATTTGGCCTGGCAGGGGCAGGTAGCCGCCCATGAAGAACAGCGCCATTTTACTAATGAACTATAGCGAGCGTTTCGGAAACCTAACCTCTCTGACCTAATCAAATCATATCAGTATTTAGTTTGCATAATTTATGTATCCTAATCCTGCATATATGATGAAATGAATTACCGTTAACATTACAAATGGTTTACAATCGTACTGGCTCGAGGCTACTATTAGATGCAATTTCATAACTAGAAAATCACATAAGAAACGGAAAGCAAATAAATAGGATTTATATATATACTACATATACACTACATACATAGAAAGTTATTGCAGACGGGTATGAAATGAATGGTTAGCAATTCATAATTGGAGTTGGCCAGAGAGGTCAAAACTTCATTAAGTGAACAGAAGCGATGGAGACTGGAACGAGGAAATTGCATTTGTGCTTCTGGGTTCGGAAACGCGAACTTCTTATTATTATATTTGACAATTGACATGAAAGGACATGGACATGGACATGAGTAGCCAGAACTCCATATTTCTCGTTTCTATGGTTTGACTGACTGGCTCGTGTATATCTTCACAATCTGGAAATGACAAGAAGGCTCGACTGGATGATGGGATATGGGATGATGACGAGACGAGAAGAGGCTCTTCAGAGACTGATATCCAGGATATTCCAGGACCAAATGAAATAATCATCCATCCAAGTTCTCCTTCTTCCGCCACTTCAATTACGGACACGTACTTGCACAGTAAGTGCCTGGGCATAAAATTCGGTTGGTACTTGGAAATGTATTTCATTTCTTCAGTTGAGCTTCTCTTTTTTAATACGAGTTTCTGAAAATCGGTGACGCTCAGAGAGATAATTCGTAAGAAAATCGCAAAGAGATTCATGCGTAGTTGTTGTTGATTGAAGGTATCAATACAAACTATTAGAAAATAGTTGCACAGAAGCTTGGTAAATCGTTAAAAACGGCAACACATAACGTATGAATCATAAGCAGAGCTTTTTAATAGGGTTTCTGCGTATGTGGATAAAATGATGGCTTGACCTTAACCTTCTGCAGAGGAAATAATCTTCACTAAATACCACATACACACACACTGAAGTTCCTGTGCAAAAACTGGTTTTTGTGGAGTACTTTCCCTTTTCTGCACAATCGTATTTCATTAGCATTATTATGTTGTACGTTGTACTGCTCTCTGTGAAAAATCACAAGAGTGAGAGTGAGATCCCAACAACAACTTTCCATTAACCTTGATTTGCCACACATTCCCAGCCATAATTTGCAAACTTGAGTAGTCGTCGTCCTTCCGTGTACTCAACAGGTATTCATATACGTATCTGTTCAAAAGTGTAACTGACTCAAAATTAAAATAATATCATTTAATAATAATTGTAAATTCAAAAGGACTTACAACATTTCAAGTCTAATGCGGAAACGCCAATAATCCGAATGTGATATTTGAATTATGGAATTTAAAATTAAACCATCGTCGGTCCTATTCAGTTTAGTAATTTTGGTCATAGCATTTCAAGAGTGTTCAAGTGTTAGAAGACTTCCAATTTCCAAACATGATCGTGGAACTTGTTTAGAAAAACTTATTTGTGGAATTCATTTGGTTCAGACTCAGGATCAGGCTCAAGGAAATTCGAAGGTTACTAGTGAGAAAAATTATTATTTTACGAATCAAGTGGATTTAATTCGGAGATACGTCAAATTATATCCGTAAGTAATTTCTGTACTTGTGCGTCTGGGTAATTTTGCCTTTAATGGTAGCGTTCTGATATATTTTGAGAAATATTTGATCCGTTTCATTAGATTTGTTTTAATGCTAATTTCATAAGGCTTATTGCTTCGAATGAAGAAGATGCAAATGCAAGTGGTTCTGGAGAACCAAAAGATGTGGAAGTCAAGTTAGACACGTCGGATGCTGATGACGGCGGTGAGTCGGATGACGACGAAGAAGCGGAATCTGAGTATGATGTTGATTTGGATGACATTGTACATAAACCGAAACCAAAACCCAAGAATAAACGGAGACGGAAGCCGTCTGATGTTCCAGACAAAAAAGAAATATTTGGCTCAACTGGACTACCCATAAGTGAAAGTGCTCTTTCACTAACCGGAAGATTGATCAAAACGAAAGGAAAGGGGAAACCGGAAACGGAAGACGAAGAAATTATGACTCAGCTCTACAACAAACAACTTTCGGTACTTTGGATTTGACGCTTTGTGAAATTTCGTTAAAATATCTTTCGCAGTTATATGTTTAATTAAAATACCGATTTGTTTACTCAGGAACAGGAACGCACAGAGAGGGCGTTACAGAGGTTCGAAAACTATCGTAAGAATTCGGGCAAGAGAGGGAGCGCCGGACGATGTGCCCAAATTGATTGTCCATTCACTTTTAAACAACTTTATGAATCATTGGAGGAACGGGATATTGTAGACCCAAACAACAACGCAGCACCTGGATACACGCGAGTTCAAGATGGCGAAAATGAAAATCTCCGAGACCAAGTTACCGTTCTGTCCACGAAGAATTATCTTTCAAGAAACAAGCAGCGGCCGTACAAAATTTCCTCCAGTAGTCATGGCAACAACAAGGATGCTCCAGGTTTAGAAGGTTTTTTCCAAGCTATGCCAATGCCAACAACAGCGGACTACACATTTCATCAGCCCGAACCGGAAGTACGACCTCTTAAAACATCAAAAACAAAGTATTCCAAGAAGAAGAAGCGAAAGCAGTTGAAGTCAACGCCCACAACAGCCCGACCAAGTACCAAAAATCGTAAAAAACCTGTCAATCAGGACGTGGTTGGAACAATAGCACCTCCACATAAAATTATTAATTACCGCCCAATCGAAACCATCGACAAGGAAGATACTTCAGATGCTGATGACGACGAAGTAGAAGATATAAATCAAACTTTCCCAGTGAAATTAGTCGGAGACAAAGCTCAAACTCAAGAACAAGATGCGGAAGATTTGAAGAAAATTGCGGTTAAATTGAAATACCAACCTAGCACTAATAATCATCATCGAGAAGACGATCATGACGATGAACGCGGGAGTGATGAGAACCACGATGACTATGACGAAGAGGCAAAATACGAAGTTCAAGTGGATTATGGAAATGACGAAGATGACGACGAGACAGACGAAGATGCTGACGATGAGGAAGAGGATGACAAACAAATTCGCGTAGCAAAGCCTAAGAAATCTCTAGCGCCAAAACCTTCAAATGGAGAAACAACGGGCGACTATTTCCAAACAAGTTCAATTGGAAAGCGGAAGAAAAACAAGAAGAACCGGAAGCCTGTTCAAGCTGAGGCTGAGTCTTCTGAAGAAGATCAAGATGATGAAGATCTGGATCAGGACGACGAAGTTCACAATATCAACAGCCACGTTTACTCGGTTCTGTATTCAAGGTATTTTTTATACAAATTTTTGAGCATTTGACGCGTTCTCGGCATTTTTAACGCTCATCTTTTGATTCTAACCTCCAGAGATTCTTTCAATATCGGAGGACGTCCAATGACAGCACCCGGTGATGTCCCAATACAGATGACCTCAATGGGTCTGATGGGACGTCAAAGGTCAGGTGCATCTCATTCACAAGCACGTCCAAATCTTGCCGTTCGACAGCAACAGGCTCGTCCAACCTCCAACCGTCGCAACAAACCCAAAAAGAAGAGCGAACAGGATGATTCGGCCGAAGTTGTGAAACAAGTCACTTCCGCTTCCGCTCCTCCAGTGGCATATCCACTATACACTCATAGCATGCCTGAGCACACCGTGATGCCTGAACCTGATCACACACCGGACATGTCCAGTGGTTTGTCACTTTCCAAGATTACGGCGCCATTCCAGAGCCTGTTCAAGCTCGTCCTGGACGGAGCATCGCACTCTTCATCTGGATTCCAGCATCCGCCACATTACCAAAACCAACGACCATCAGCCTTCTATACGCAACAATCTCCAGATCCAACGCATGTGAGCCCTGAGGACACGCTCAAGGTTGCCAAACCGGCTCCAGCCCCACCCACACCTGCATTCACTGTGCCCAAACGACCCGTGGGCCCTGAATCCAGCAATTTCAAAAGATACACACTCCAAAATAAAAAGGAAAATAAGAAAACATATTTAACGGG
Organism: Ceratophysella granulata; assembly: GCA_034694905.1. Taxonomy (NCBI): domain Eukaryota; kingdom Metazoa; phylum Arthropoda; class Collembola; order Poduromorpha; family Hypogastruridae; genus Ceratophysella; species Ceratophysella granulata. Next base: position 14,361 of record JAQFYU010001456.1, read on the forward strand.
TCAAAAATTATAATTAAATTATATCAATCTATATATTTCTGTTATTGTTATATATTTGTTATATTTATTTTTTTTATTTTCTCCTTGAGCTACCAATTAAAAATCTAGCTGTTGTTCACTTCTGGTCGCTGCCTGTTTGCAACAATGAGGATCTATTTCCATTTTGAATCTTTGATCGATTCGGAACTTGTGAAGCTACAAAACGAGCATTTTCAGCTTCACACAAAAGAAACAAACCCAATGCGAAGTGCGTACAAGCTAATAGGCAATTAGCCTTAATGAATCGAAGTTTGACGGTCTGGAACCAGAATAGCTTCTAGCTCGGTGATGATTTAAGGGGCTAGTTCACCTTTTGTGCGGGCTAAAGCTTGGCAAGGCGAAGCTAGCACAAATCGGACGGCAAGCTCTTTTTCTCTTCATTCTCTCACTCACAACCACGCCGTCCTTCAGGGCTAACTTCACCCA
>JAQFYU010001457.1:0-14821 GCA_034694905.1 Ceratophysella granulata
CTTCCCTGTTGCAGAGGGCTTCACAAAAAGTTACCCCAAGACCTTGGCAACCAGCAGTCATTCCTCCTCTACCGACTAAACCATATCACCTTTCACCAACTAAGTTCAGTCACCCTATACAAACTGAACCAAGTCACTCTTCACCAGCTAACCCAAACCACCCTATACTAGCCAAGTCTGATCATTCTGTAATAACTACGGTAGCTGGACTAAGTGAATTTGGACAGCGATTGAATTGGCCAACACCTGTCATACCGACTTTTGGCTTTTCAGCTCCAATCATATTACCACCAGAAACAGTCTCCGATTTACCCGATATGGAAAGTTTGGAAGCGGGTTCTGTAGAAAGTGAAACTGAACCCGCAGCAAAAAATTCCCGTCCTAGTGATCCCATATCAGACTATTATAAAATCCCGGAGCGCAGAAGGAACACTTCGGATCCTAATCCCTACTTTCCCTGTTACATACAACTGTAATCAGGAGGCGAAGTCTTTCGTACTAGTCCTAGACCATTGCGAAAGAATTTTAAACTCCCTCCTAGAACAAAAACAAAATCTATACAAGTTCTTAAATCCATAGTGCGTACGGTTAACAACTCAAATTCCGTTGTGAATATTGTAGAAAGCCACAAGTGTTCTGGTCAAACTACACTGGGTTCAATTCCTAACTTTGAAGCTACAAGCAATTGGGCCACACAATTGGCAAATATAACTTCCCATGAAATGTCGAACCAAAACATTGTCATCAATATACCCAAGCCTCCTACAACTCAATTACCCCCTCATCAACTCTTCTTACCCAATCCATTGGTTACAACATCTATGCCTATATCCTACTACTCTCAAGGTGCCCCTTTGGACAAAAAAATGCTAAACATAATTAAAACCATTGAAACCGAAAAATGTGTGAAGGCAAATACCGATCATTGGCATATTGACCACAGTTTCGTGTTGGAACAATATTGTCGTGGACCCACTCCTAAATGCACAAGTGACATTATGAGACAATTAACACCCATTATGACTTATGACACCCCATTGCGAAGATGTGAACAACAGGAATACCGATAAGGCGGATTTCCTGCTGCCTATTCACTCAGAGGGAATCTACATCACCCCGAACCGTCCCACCCCACCAAAGATTTACCCCATCGCTATTGATTATATCAATGAAGAAACTGCCCCAAAATCCCCAAGTGCAGCAAGATTTAAGTGATCATGTACGCATTGTATCGCATCTTTCTAGAATTTTTTTTACAGATTTTTGTAACTTTCTATACTTTTACTATCGATTTTGTAATTGTTCGATTTTGTATTTATATTTTCCCGTGCGCTATTGTGAATAATATCTCCATAAAAGTGAAAGTGAGACTGACATACGAAGTGCCAGAAACAAATGAAATTGTCCTTAAATAGCATCTCCGAATTATACAATGTCCTTTAACTACTAAGTATCATAATTATACAACTAATCTGTTTTTATAGTTCACCCCATATATATGTCGTGTTGTAATGTAAAATGTTGTGTTGTAATTTCATAAAATATAATATTATTATTGTTCACTCCATGTATATGTCGTGTTGTAATGTAAAATGTCGTGTTTTAATGTAGTATGTACTTTCTAATCTTTCTAAATGTGTCGTGGCGTATTTTAAAAATTATATGTCTCAATTGATGTATGGTTTTAGTCCAAACGTCCATGTCCCATTTCTTAGTACCACCGTATTTCGGCGGGACGCCTTCATCTGTTAGTGGGGGACGGATGTGACACGGACGGTTGAACAGACAAGGGTTCTGCCCAGGGGCGGACCTGGGGAATAGAGACGCGTTCTGCCTGGCTGGGGAATCGGGAATACAGTTCCCAACGATGCGTACCTTTTTTCGGACCGATCCGTGGGTCCTTGGCCCTATTCAGAGAATGGGAACAGGGAATAACGGACGGAAGGAAAAAGCCAAGTCAGAGCGAGAGAACGAGACTATTATTCTCCAGCAGCCCTCCTGATCAGAACTCTTCTTAATGCATCAACATCCAGCCGAATTCTGGACAATAACTGCTTTGTTGAATAAAATCCTTCGGAAGGAAATTGTGACTCCAATTCAGCGGGTACTTTGACCAAATCTCACAATTATTTTACATGTCTTATAATTGAATTTAATATTTTGCACGCGCCTGTTCAAATATGAACATAATTAACCTTATTGATGTCAACTTTGATATTCAATACTGATCCCCATTAGCTATTACTCATACATGCAAAGCTTTTGGCCATCGATTTATCGATGTGCCACGGTAATTAAACCTTACCGTCAGAATATCAAGGATATAGTAGCATGTTTCGAGAGTTTTTCTATGCTTAACAATTGCTTGCTTTTACCGTTTGACTGTAATAATGGTTTGCTTAGGCATCTGTTCCTATTTTTCCGACACAGCAAATGCTCATTGTGTCAATTAGCGATCAGTCGTAACATGCGTCACTGAGTCGAACAATTCAACACACTATTCGTAGATTCCCATTCAAATCTAAGACTTCCATATTATCACTGGTCACCTGTCCTCATCAATCTGACCGGTTCAAATTTAGTACCGCGTAATTTAGTGGATTTTGTAAGAATAAGCCAAACACATAAGTTAAAATGAATTTATTTCACCGAGCAACACCGTCATTAGTCACAATTCACGGTTAGCCGTATGTAATATGTAAGTGAGAATGTTGGAAGCGCTGTTTTCAGCTCAGAGTTTTCAATACGGAGTAAACTCTGAAATGATCGATAATATATTTACCAATCGTGATAATAACAATAATTTTATAGTAAATCCACAGATTTCTGAAGAGCCCGTGCTATAGCACGTGCGAGATATATTTTAGAGATTTATATATCTGCGAATAAATCCCTTAAAGGTCTACTACTTGCCCATTGAGCCGTGACGATGAAATTATAAGCATCGCTGTTTTAATTTAATTATTGGTAGGTCAAAAGATCAAAATAGAAGCTCAACAAATGCATGCATATTCCTTGTGTTTGATAGAGCCTGCAGAGAGTGAGAAGTGAGAACGGGGCTGGCTGAGAGAGAGAAAACCTACTTGCCAGACACGTGGCGCCTCAGCCGGCCACGCCGAGAATGAAAACCCTTCCATAGCAATGATTTTTCACTTTTTGAGAAGTCAGATAAAGCAAAAAATTATGACACTCAGACGAAGAACACCCTAACTCGGAATTAAATTCCCGACTTTCCCGCTTCGTGAGTTTAGCCCGATTATTTGGTATTTTCGTATCTTATGCATCTGTATTTTCTTTCTCTCAACGAACGCTGAATGAGGTCATTCACCTCTCAGATCTCAGCTGTCGTAGTTTTGCATGCTTTGAAACACCGGGAAAATTCAAATCAGATTCGAAATTCACTTTTCATTTTTTACTTCTGATTCAGAATTTTTTCCTTCGTGGAAAGTGGTAACCACGTGGTTACGTAAAGTTTTTTAATGTAACCTTCTACCAAGTATATGCGTTTCCCCCCTGCCCGAGACGCTCAACAGGGTCCACAGCCTAAACGCTTTGACCTATCGACATGGGGTTTTCACCAGGTTGCGGAGCTTACTGAGGTGACGATGGCGTTTAAGGATCCATACATGAAACTTTACACCATCACGACCTAAAAACCAAAAAAAACTATGTTTTTGGTTCATCTTTTCATTCTCACGAGCCTCTCAACACACGCACATTATTCGGAGAATGAAAATATTGTCGTAAACTAAATGGTGATTCCAAAAAACTTAACCCCGATGTTCTACGTCAAACCGTTCTCAAGATATTCCACCGTTTGTGCGACATATTTTTCTTTTCCCATAAGAACACGGCTTAATTGGCTTAAATTCCTCGTGTCTGATAACTGGCATGACAACACCACTTCATACAACAATCAATCAGAAGTACAGAACGATACGACTTTGCACTTTTCACGTAATAACGTGCAATTTCGGGGATTTCACTACTATGTGTATTATATTTAGAAGCTACTAGTACAACACATCATCAAATCTGTACGTTTTTCATATAATACATCTTGTTCCTCTTTTCGGTTTTTCATGCTAATTTTTAGCAGAGTCTAACAGGCAAAGTGAACCCGTTTCAGCTCAAAATTTCCCTTAAAATACTGAATTATAAAATGTGTCTTGAAAAAGCCACGAAAGCTTCCTTCGTGGTGCCCTCCGTTGAACAAAACAAGATTTATAGCGATCTCTATAATTCCTTTGTCTTAAATAAAAGAAAATCGCGAAGGCCCAGATTACTTGCTCGTTCTGTTTTGAGTTAAGTGAATACTACCGAAAATATCACTACATTTCTCGCTGCAACTTAATCGACCTTGAAGAAATGTTGCACGGGTTGATTTGCATCATTTGTGGTGAAATTGAAATAAAAGCAAGTAATCTGGGCCTTCGTGATTTTTGTTTGTTATTTAAGACAAAGGAATTATTGAGATAGCTATAAATCTTGTTTTGTTCAATGGAAGGCACCACCGAAGGAAGCTTTCGTACCTTTTTTAAGACACATTTTTTAAATTTAAATTTAATTGGAAATTGAAGTTGTAAAGCTTCAGAATAACTTCAGTTAGATATGTAGTTCCTAGCAAAACTGAGAAAACCGGACACTGGGCAAATCGGATATTTTGTTTATCCTTCTTGTCATCCCAGTTGAGCAAAATCTTTCAAAGGTTTCTTTTATCAATTTAATTTTTAAAAAAATTACCGAGAATGGCCAATAAGTTGAAATACTCGAAGAAGACTATTATGCATGTTGAATTACAATTATGTATTGAACATTAGGCTGGTCCAAACGGCCTTTGTAAAAGTCGATGTCGTGTGGTGCTAATTTGTTTCACCTGTCTATCAATGCTCAATTCAATTAATTTTTTAAGTTTATGGTTAGAATTCGCTAATGAAAATTTAAGTGTAGCCTGTGTTCAGTATAACAGAATAGCGTAACTTTTGATATTCGTGTATTTCAGGCGATATTTTCTCGCTTGATTTGTTGTCATTTTTTAGTTTTCCAGTTGGGCAAAAATAAATTGGGGAAGAAATGTAAGTGTCACGAGTGCTATTCATCCTTAAAGTTTGTTTCTCCCGAAGTAACTTTTGCCCAAGTGTCCGACCAGGAGGAAATCTGGCATCTGGAACAAAATATGGTGCGAGCTGCAGATCATAACAATGCCTCGAATTTTGTTTCCAATTATAATTGTATTTAGGTTAAGTTTGGTTAACCTGAAACGTCAGTTAAACTTACGGCATAACTCAAATTTGCAAACTCCAAGGAGTGGGAAGAGGAGAATGGATGCCAACTGGCAACGATATTTGTACGAAGTTCACTTCAAATAAAAACTTAATTCACAATAAAGTAAATCAAACCAAGTTTTTAAATCAATATTTTCAATAAAACGAAAGCAGTCTCTTTTATTCAAGGACGAAAAAGAACAATTCCTAGAAATTATGGCACTTTGAAGACATTATTCTTTTGAGTACAGGCCTGCCAAAAAGAGGACGGTTGGGCAGCTTGTGTTAATATCACTATTCCGAAAGTCATTATCGTGACCTTACCTGACGTCAAGATATTTAATCCATAAACGTGTCGTGTCGTAAGTAAGTAAATTTTTAATGCGTAATGGTATTGTTTGCGGTTTTCATGAATAAGTGATCTCTGCCTTGGAAACAATACGATTGACCGATAGGCAAGAGCTTATACTGTATTTGCTACATACACCAAAAAATGTTTGTGCTGTATATGCCTATAGACCTGATATATTTTGCCGTTTTTTTGTATATCTACATGTAAAACTCTGGTGCTCGCCGCAGAGGCCCGCCAATATTAGCATAAGAAATCCCATAGGAAAAATATTCAGTTCCAGAAATCGCTTAATAACTTAACTCTGCCACTGGTCCCCACAAATCCCGACATGCTATGTGTGTTAGAATTAATAAATCAATAAATTCAGAATTCAAAAATATGTTTTTGGATGAGTCGGTCCAAAGCACTTATCAATCACGTCTATAGAGCAGCTGGTAATCCATACAAAAACAGAAGTGGAGAATTATTTAATGATGTATTTAATTAAATTAAATCATGTTTGATTGTAACGCTGAGCTTTCTCAGACGTTAAAGGTATTCTAAACTTTAATATAAATCTTGGATTTACAATTAATCTGAAAGATGAAAATGCTAGCTATCTCTAAGCTACTATAATGAGGTGAGCGACAGTCTACTATTTTTCATTGCCTATCACCAACGGTTCGAATACGTCAAGGCCTATTTTTCATACCATTATCTCAACGCACAAATTCTAATATTCCATTTAAATCACTTAATTAAAAAGAATCCAATATTTTACTTAAACAAGAATTACCTTTACACCAAGGCAAGTTACAGCAACAGCTGATGTTCACACTTACCCAAACGTATTTATTTAAAGAGACAGTAAATTAGGGACAAGATTTGGACTTAACTTAGTTACAGGTTACAAGTTACTGGGTCTAATTCTAGATGTGATCTGAGGTCCAGATTTGGCTGGACCTATATATATATATATAACCTTCGATTTTCTCCCCACTTTCAAATTGTTCGTTCTAAAACGGTTTTCCAACTCGAAACTGATAATTTCAAATAGTTATCAGAATTAAACATTTTTTTTTTCAACATATTATAAGGCAACAGGCATTACAGCAATATTCATGTAAAAGAATGTTGTCTGATAAGACATGCACAAATGTCAATGCTGCAGTTTGGAGTTTCTTCCAGTTTTCGCATTCTCTAACATTTCGTATTTGTGCTACTGCTTACTGCAACATAGAATACGATTCTGAAGATGCATTTTAAATTTGAATAAAGAATTGGAAATAAATCCAATTCTGCCTTGTTACATGATCGCATTTATTACACGGCTTGTCCATCAGCATCGCAGAAGATTGGATATTAGCTCTACTACTAGTTACGTTGTAGTATGAATTTGTCCCAACCCAACTTAAGTATACCCGAATTAGAGAAAATCAAATGGTATTAGCGGAACGAAGACTCGATCCGCCATTTCTTTCTAAAAAGTTAACTGTGTAGCACCAGGCCATTTCGGATATTACTTTAGTTGTACGAATGCACAAGATATACTTACACCATATTGTGTAGGCAACTCAGCCGTTCGAAGGGCTTGTCTCTTTGAGTCGGACTTCTTTATCCTATACAAGGGAAGAGCAATTTTGCTCAGATTTGAAAATTCAAGATTTTATTCCCAGTTGGGGTGTTCTTCGTCTGAGAGCCTGAATTCATGTGATACTTGTTAAACTCTAAGTATAATCGTGACGCTCCAGAGTTCAAGTTTGATAATGTTAAAATTGGTTAGGCTAATATGCTTGATGTAGTGGAAATTCAACTCTTCTATGACAATAGTGACTGTAAATTCCAAAACTTCAGAATTAAAAAAAATATCTTACTTAAAACTCATAGCCAGGTTTTCTTGACAGACAATGCTCAACGTTATCAATAACTCATTCGAAACTAGTAATTACTAGTTAAACGTTCGCCTAAAATCGTTTGCTTGCTTCACTACTCGAGCTTTAACATTTCGATAATACCATACTAGAATACTATACCGAATATGATTTTGGATCCACCAATAGCCAAATTCCAGACTGTGCACCACAACTGTGATAGACAAGAATCCGAACCACATAATAAAAATGGAAAGAATTTTCAAGTCACCAATTTTAAAGGGCTTTGCACGTGAATCAATGTATTGAAGAATTTCCTGCCAGGTTGTCTGTTGGTATTGTACATCAAATAATGAATACTTGTGGAATATTTCCGGTAGCCCTGCTTCTATAATTCTGGATGCACTTTTAATCAGCTGCAACGAGGAGTATCCCACGAAATGATGGGCAATGTCCTGGTAAAGAAAAGTGTTTCGAGCAGAGTGGCATTTCACTTCCGGATAAGCTCCCGACATCCAATATTTTAACAAATTTTCATCTGCACAGATTGTTGCTGCCTTGCATTGTGAAAGCCAGTAACATAGCTCAGCTGGCAATAGGTTAGTGCCCAAGTTCAGAATGGTAGAGGTCAAATTCCTGGACACGATATTCTCTCTTCGAAATATTTCTGCTAGTTTCACATTGGGATCCGCGGGGTCGTGTCCCAATATGTTGTAGCCAATGTCGACTAACTCTTTCAAATTGTACAGAATAATCACTGGAGGTGGGACGGTGAGCAAACTTGAGACTACACCTTCGTATCCGTAAGTGAATACGATTGAACACAAAATGAAAATGAGTAAAATCCTATTCTTATACAAGATCCTACATTCCTGACGCATCAGAATACAATAGAAGTCAAAAAGTCGGCCCTTAACCTGAATTGTTAAGCCTAAAGCGGAAATTCCTAGCCAAATCCAGGTCCAGGTGTCATTTGGAACTAACCAAAACAGAAAATTGAACCCTTCACGTTCGTCTTTTTCCACACAATACATGAAAACGGAAGCTTGAACATCCACAAGAACTTGTTTGTGGTAGTTCTCTGTGGGAACCGAGTTGAGGGATCGTTGAAAAGTGAACCGGGGCATAATATGCATAATTGCCACTCCGGTGAAGCTTTCCGGGGCCGAGTACAGATAGTAGTTATATCTTGCTGTATCTTCAAATTTAACGTACTTTGTAGTTAAATTTAATTTTGCAGCTACATTTTCCATGAAAACATGATGTGGATTTGAGTTAACTAGGTTCACATTTGTTGATTTCCGTTTGGTATACAAAAATGAATTGTGTTTATCCTCTTCTTGCAAATAGCCGGAGACATGAGTAATTATTGCAACAACTGGTAAAAACGATTTAGCTTTTATTCGCGATAAAAATTGGTTCATTTGCTGCAATCCCAGAAAGTCAATTGTGTAAATGGCTGGTAGTTGAGAATTCATGGCGTCGCAACTTGTACAAAATATTTGCACGCTTTTTATTATTGGATCATCCTGAGACCATTGGATTTGGAAGCTGTAAATATCTGCAACATAAGGTGGTGAACTGCTTACAAAACCACAATTGAGATAGCTTTCATGTACAATCAAAACGGGATTTTGAGGACTAAACACACGAGCGCCGAATACATTTGCCAAATCCTGATCGAAGCATTTAGTCAAGGAAATAATTACGTTCACAGAGCATGGTTCTTCGTCATAAACTGGAAGGTTTACTCCTGTCAGAGCTGAACCAAGCAGATCTGTTCTAAATATTGTCCAACGTTGTGTTGCTTGATTGTCATGCAGAATTTGTTGAACCAAGTCCAGGGATTGTACGTCTGAGCCCTGAGCCCAGTACACTAAGTTAAACGTGCACTGCTCATACCCTGAAACGTTTAAATATAGTCCTGAAACCGTGTTGAATATATTTAATAGAGAAATTACTATAATACGAACACCAATTTCTATTCCCATGCTGACTCGATTAACTGCGGATAAAAAAATAGTGAAGTTCAGAATTGTACTTGTAGTACGCAAAGCCGAGTTACGTTACAACTTACGGTCGGAGAAAATCCTTAACGTGCACTTAGTTTGCTCTCCAATATATTTCAGATTGTCAGATTGGGTTTTGTTGCTTGGGTTATAAATTTTACATTTCATTAGCTACACCTAATTTCGGGAATTGGAACGGATAATAAATTATTCGAATCGGTGTAAAACTTCATAGAACACGGACATATTCACATCATTTTTCCTGTATAGATATATTGATCAAAATTATAGTGATTATACTGCTTCGTACGTTGAAAAAAAAAATATTCTAAGAAAATTCAGTCCTAAATCTAGTCCAAATTCGAACGATTTCCAAAGGACTGACACATGACGGCATGCTAAGGTGCAATGCAGGATCGTAAATCGTAACTACACACTAACTAAAGGAAAAATTTCCTAAAAGAGGATATTGTTTCATTACTCCTCCTCCGAAATTGATATTTCTATTATATGCACTGTACGATCACATAGGAAATCGATTCCAGGTCAGTTGGGCAAAAGTTAAAGCAAAATCCAAAAACTGAGAAAACCGGGAACTTGGGCGAATCGGATATCTTGCTTATCTTTTTTGTCATCCCAGTTGAACAAAATTTCTCAAAATGTTTTTATTATCAGAATTTAAAAAAAATACCGAGAATGACAAAATAAAAGAACACTGTTATGCAGGTTGAATTACAATTATGTACTAAACGTTAAGGTGCTCCAAACGGCATTTGGAAGAGTCGATGTCGTGTGGTGCTAATTTCTTTCACTTGTGTATCAATGCTCTAAAAATTAAGTTTTTAAGTTTATTGTTAGAATTCGCTAAAGATAATTCAAGTGTAATCCGTTTTCAGCATTACAGAGTAGCGTAAATTTTGATATTAATTTATTTCAGGCGATATTTTCTCGCTTGATTTGTGGTCATTTTTAAGTTGGCCAGTTGGGTAAAGATAATTCGGGAAAATATGGTTTTGCCCAAGTTTCACGGGTGCTGTTAATCCTTAAAGTTTGCTTTTGCCCAAGTGACCGACCAGGAGGAAATCTGCCATCTGGAACAAAATATGGTGCGAGCTGTAGATCATAACAATGCCTCGAATTTTGTTTCCAATTATATTTAGGTTAAGTTTGGTTAACCTTAAAGTTAGTGAAACATAAGGCATAACTAAAATTTGCAAAACTCCAAGGAGTGGAAACAGGAGAATGGATGCCAATTGGCAACGAAATTTGTACGAAGTTCACTTCAAATTAAAACTTATTTTGCAATAGAGTAAATCAAACCAAGTTCTTCAATCAATTTTTTCAATAAAACGAAAGCGGTCTTTTTCATTCAAGGACGAAAAAGGACAATTTTGAAAAATTATGGAACTTTGAAGACATTATTCTTATACGAATACGGACCTGTCAAAAAGAGGAGGGTTGGGCAGCCTATGTTAATAACACTATTCCGAAAGGCCTTATCCTGGCCTTAGCTGACGTCAAGGTTTGAATTCATAAAAATGTTTTGTCGTGAGCATGTTAATTTTTTATTCGTAATGGTATTGTTTGCGGTTTTCATCAATAAGTGATTTATGCCTTGGAAACAATAGAATAGACCGACAATCAAGGGCTTGTGCTGTATTTGCTACATGCACCAAAAATATTAGTGCTGTATATGTCTAGTATAGCTTTACAATTGGTCGTGCTAATGCCATCGATAACTTTTGGTTGTCTATATAACAGTTCTTGTTAAAATTTTGGCCTGACAACAGGCGTGATCTTATAGGTGTCGCATTTTCTAAAAAGTGTCTAAAATTTTGGAATATAATATTGCAAAATCGATTCTGGTTTTTTAATTGAAACATAATAATATATTTTGTTTTAGCAATTTAATAGAATATGTTGGCTATGCTGCGCGACATATATAATCTTTACATGAAAATCTACATTGAAAATTAGGCTTAACGGGTTCGCTTAACTTGAAGGCGAACAAGAGGCCGGCATTGGAGCAAGTTACAATTTAGTATAATATTTTAGATTGTCAATTTTTTAAGCAACAACTTATACCAGCTTTCGGGCTCAAGCTCTAAAATTCTGTGTTGGCTCAGTCGGCCCATCACCGCAAACACGAGAGAATTCCAAGTATGTTTTATAAGAAATACTGATAGCTTACAGACTTGAGACTTGAAGAGGCATTACTTTTTTCCATTCGCTGCTTAATGAGAGATGATTTTCGAAATTTGTATTTCTTCACATAACTAACATGTCACAAATACAGTTTACAGAAATAATCAATTTACAAACAGAGATTCAAGACAGATGAATTTCTCGATTTGTGTTTGCAGGAATATGTTTTCATTTTCAACTTCTTATTTTGTATTTCGCAGTGCTTCGAATCGGAATTTTAAGTTTCTATTTTCTGTATATATGTTAGTGCCAATATGGAAACTTAGCCAGTTTGCAAAATGACTAGACAAGTTAGCCAGTTTGCAAACTGGCTAACATCTCTAGCCATTTTGCAAACTGGCTAGCATCTCTAGCTTTTTTGCAAACTGGCTAGCATCTCTAATCATTTTACACAGTTGGGAACTGGCTAGGCGAAGTCAGCCCTTTTCTCCGCTGCCTAGCAAATGTGTATGCTTATTTTGCATCAAACTAAAATCTGTCATGTGATTGATGTCACTCAATGCAGCATAGCATAGCACAATATTTGTACATGACAACAGTTTTATTCAATGTAAACAACTCAGAACCGCAGCAAAGAATTCATCTTCGTGTAGCGGTCAGGGATTTTTGTTTTGCAGATGCACTGCAAAATGTCAAGACGGAAGATGCAAATGCAGAAAGAGCAAACGGCTTTGTACTAACAAGTGTCATAGCAGTAACCCCTGTACCAATAAGAACTAAAAGTAACAATTGTCCGTTACATGAGGTGGACAAAGATAAGTTGCTGTTTTTTGTTTAATTTGAATTTTTAGTTGCCAAAAGGTTCCTATGTGGTATTGTCTTGCAAAGCGCAGATTTTATCTGGTTTTGATTTGATACTGGGATAAGATTCCATTTGTTTACATTGAATAACGCTGTTGTCATGTACAAATATTGTGCTATGCTATGCTGCATTGAGTGCCATCAATCACATGACAGATTTTAGTTAGATGCAAAATAATCATACACATTCGCCAGGCAGCGGAGAAAAGGGCTGACTTCGCCTAGCCGGTAAACTGATTGATTGGCAAAAACTCAATTGGCAAACTTTTTGACCCCCCAAAAGGCAAAAAATAAAACCGCAAATGGCAAAAAAATACGGTCTAAATTCTTAATTTTTTTTTGCCATTTAGGTTTCTTCGAGGTTATGGTTTTTGTCAATTAAGGAAATGCTTTGAAGCATGTGTTTGATCTTACATTCTAAATATTGGAATGTTTAAGAATGATACCAATTTTCATTAACGAGGAGAAAGGGAACTAGATTACAAGCCCGAGGATTAAAACTTTGATTTGTGCACAAGTAATGTTTGGGCGTGGAGCTAAGCGGAGTTATTTGTTAGACGATGTATTATATGTTGGATTCCATCAGTTTCGGTAATATACGTGGTCAAACGTATGCTCCCGTTCACTTATATAAGTTGAGCTTGGCCATGGGTAGACTTGTGAACTGAACACGCAGCTGTGAACCTGACCTAAGAAAAAAAAGAGACAAAAAACACTAGCCGAGCCCAAGCTCCTGTGGAACACGCTCTCCTCTGTAAGAGAAAATGAGTAGAGTTTTTTGCCTTACGGGAATTTCTGACATGACACCTCGGTCGAGGATGGAATCCAACATATAATAGCAGAGCTACATTGAAAATTTATTTTTTCCTCTTTCACAGTCAAAAGTCACGTATAAACTCCCGGGCGGCGGTTATACTTGCAAAAAGTAGCAAAAAGTAGTAAAAGCAAAAAATAACATCTGCTTTCATCACATGGATTCACAAACTGACAAGCTTTATCTATAAGCCTTATTGGTTATTACGTCTATTGTTTACACTCATATGCAAAATTTTGCAATTCTTTCAATATTTTTCTAAAATCTAAGTTATCATTTTTTGGACGTCTCCAGAATTTTTGCCAATTAAGTTTTACAATAAAAATGAATTTTGCCATTTCGGAAATTACATTTTTTGCCAATTCGGGGATTTCATTTTACATTCCGCTAAATGGCAAACTTTTTTTGCCAATTGGATTTTTGCCAATCAATCATGGAATCGCCTAGCCAGTTCCCAACTCTGTAAAATGACTAGAGATGCTAGCCAGTTTGAAAAAGGCTATAGATGTTAGCCAGTTTGCAAAAAGGCTAGAGATGCTAGCCAGTTTGCAAAATGGCTAGAGATGTTAGCCTAGACAATATAATAGTGAAAATAGACACTTAATAATAATTTATATTATTACGTTGTGATCTACATATGGATTGTGGTACAATCACGTTACTTTGTCAAGATCAATATGTCGTCAAAAGATTAGAGGTACCATACATTATGCTTATCCATGAAACAAAATATACGAAATTCGCTGGATTCTATGCAGCTTTTTACTTTCTTTTACATATTTAAGGTAGAGGATACAACCTGCATCTGGGTAGCTCCAACTCCGATTTCAACCACCATTTTGATGAACACCGCAAGATTTGCTCCACTTCAGGTCTAGAGTCTAAAGCATAGAGGTAGGAATATTATAGAGACAGTATTGAGAGAGAAAATAGAAATGGTGTTCCATACAGCGATCTGGTTCGAATCACCAACAACAGAAGGAGAAGGAGACCTTAAGAGCTAGCGGTAATCCTGAACCGCCGTACTGTTATGCAATGGGCTATTTTACAGCAAATGCCAAGTATAAGAACAAAAATATAGCACGTGGAGTGAAGACTGACACAATTTTGGAAACCTTCAATACCTGCGAATAAATGTTGCCTAATCTAATTCAGTTAACAAGCATTTCTAATTAATAGCTATATAACTTACAATGGTGTTCCTGTTTTTGAAACCCTCGTACAAGGAAAACTATAAAACTCAAACGGTGGAATGTAGAATGAAGCTTGAAACGCTTATCGGAAGCCTTTTCACTAAGAACTAAATGTTGCTAGCCAAATTCCACTTTAAAAGTTAACATTCTAATTGATTGACAGAGTAAAATGTGAAGAATGAAAACACCTGAAATTCAATTTTTACAACATTCAAACTCCCGCCAATGAAATAGAGGCAATGCGGCGTGGCTATTCGGAAATTGCTTGTTCTTTGCTTTCGTTTGAATTATTTATGAATTGAGATTAGAAGCGCTTAATAGAGGATTTAATTG
>JAQFYU010001458.1:0-14817 GCA_034694905.1 Ceratophysella granulata
CAAAAACCTATAAAATTCTGGAAAATTCAGGGTACCTATTTAATTAAACTCAAAAAGCTCAAAATTACACATAAATGTAGGCAAATTCGTAGGCAATTTGTATTTAAAATAGAAAAAACTCGAAAATGCATGCAATTCGGGTTCTTTGCAATTAAAGTCAAAAAGCTCAAACAAAAGCTCAAAAACGCATAAGCATATTGAACTGGATTATATATTTGAAATTGTACATTATATTATATTATACTCGTACAATAAAATGCTTAAAAGTCCATAAAAAATGTTGAAAATTCTGTGCATTTGCAAGTAAAATTTTTAAAAACTCAAAAACGCATAAAAGCCTTGGAAAGCAAATCAAAATATGCATATGCACTTCTAGAAAATGAGCTAAACTCAAATTTTTACTCTGAGAATAGCAACTGACTGTCAACAAATTTGATCTAAAAATTGGAAAAACATAGTCAATTTTTTGAAAAATTGGACAAGCATGCTTTATTACTATGTCTCTCAATTTTTAATTATCCAAAAATGCAGTCATCTATGGTAACTGGTAACTGGTCCAAGATTCGGTCAATTTGACAGGTAATTTTTAAATGTGAGTGGTCGAATTCTGATTACTATGAAAGATGAACATGATGAATTAATTTACACCTGTGAATTGGTTCCTACGACAGGTAGACTGATTGGATGTTGGCTGCATAGTTCTCAAAGTCATGAAAGATGAAGATGCGGAGTTACGTTACGTTTACCTGTACATGTACACTGGCCTGGCCTTCCCGTATATCCTACATTCTAGCGTATGTCTGCGTAGTGGCCTGGCTTGGCTCTTGGCTTGTACTTGTACTTATGTGTGAGTGTGACCACTTGTAGTGATTATCATTCTGAACACGTCTTGAGGAGGCATTCTTCTCGGCGCCGGATAGTCGTGCATGCACCTGCACTATCCATTCTTCAATGGACGGGTCAACTCACGACCTTGCATTGTTGTCACGATTTTCTTGACTTACCTTGCCTTTTCACTTCTGCCTCTTCTACTATGCTATTTATTTGTACTATGCCCTATACCAGGATCCTATTCCCATTTTTTATGTAACCAACCAGTTGGAGTCGTCTTCAGGAAAATAAAAGGATTAACCCAAACTTTTACCTGCACAGTACACACATGTATAAAGTTTCATTATTGGTATCGGAAGGTTTCAAACTGATTAAATTACATCCTAAACGGATTTTACATTCTAAAACTAACCGACTAACGATTCCGATGTATGTAGTACAACAGTGCTTCATATCGGGATTTTTAATCCTAAATATTGTAAATAAATATAAGATACATGAACATTAGAGCCTTTGGAATTTTAGTGGCCGACGAAACCGGGTGGAAAAAATGTGATATAAATTCAAGACAAATTAAATTACAAATATTTCAGAAATTAGCGTTACGTTGACACGGAGAAGTTGCCCTGGCAACAGCGATCTATTTTGCACCAAATGTAAATTTTACACAGGAGGTAAAAGCAATTTCTGTAAAGAATGTCTTTTATACCCATGTAATGTGTTTGTATCAAAGATGGGCAAAAACCATTTAATTTTGGGATTCAAAATGACCTTGAATTTGCGATTTTAATTTTAATTTTAACGCGCATTTAAAAAACATGATTTTTGAATGGGAAAATCGTGGTTTTAATATTAATTAGAGTTTTAAAATCATAAACAAATCGTGATTTTAAATCAATTATCTAATTTTTATTTTGTGATTTTGACCTTGTCAAAAAATGCGCTATTGGTTTCGATTTTGATTTATCAAATATTGATAAGCTGATTCTGGCTCATGATTTTGAAAATCATCATCGAACGAATTATATAGAAAACTACAGTATGTTTATTTTCAAAAACTTTAGAAACTTTTAAAAATGTAAAAATTAATTCCAAGCTCCTTAAAGGCTATATTGAAAAAACATAATTACATTACAAGACACTATACTTCTCTTGTTCTACAATTTTTTAAGAAGAATCCAAAATTCAAACGAAAGTCAAATCAAAATCAAAAATCAAAGCCCAACCCGTTCTCATCCGTCCTGTTCATCTCGCTCATGGGCAGGGATTTTAATGATGATGCAGCTGAAGCCCGAAAAGAATAGAAGTTCACAATGCACCTGGCTGATCTGAATAAAAAAAAACGAAAAATTCCGCAACCTCCACCTCCAAATGAACCCATTAATAACAAAGTAACGAAGAAACAGAATCAATATCATTGACGTCTTGAGCAATAACGAAACCACCTGTTCCGCCGGATTTACATATGAACTGATTTCATCTCTCATACAAGGCATTGGGAATTGACCACAACACTGGTCAATGGTAACAATAGTGTGGCTCCAACATTTCAACTCAACACTTCTATTAAAAAACTCGTTCGGAGTTTTTCAAGCCGTCTTAAAACATGTTGTTTGCTTTCAACAGAATCGACACATGCAATTCAATATACATTTTTATTTATGCTTAATTACTAAATCACAAATTCCAAGAACGCAGCCAAGAAAATATTCCCTGTTGTTTTACTGAGAAGCAGAGAATTCAATCAACAAACATCGTTTCGCAGAAATATTCGAAGTTTGACAATTTTGTTGACATTAAGCCGCTCATCAATGAATTCGAGTAACTTAATGATGATTATTACTACGAATTTCACATGCGGCTAATTCTACTGCTTCAATGCATAGAATTAATCAGCAAGAATTTCTGAGTAGAAAAATTACAAATCCTCCGAACATCCGTCCAGGTGTTCAGTTCAACCTTCAGCCTTCAGAAAACACATTGTGAATTCCATTGGCACTCATTTCAGGTTTTGCTAAAGATAATAGTGGAATGTACAATTACCTGAGTACAGTAGTATTTACATATTCACAACGGCGTAGAGGCAACCAGCAGAATTATGCATAATAACACTATAAATTTTATTCCGTATCCTGGATGACAAGAATCACGGAATTTGCGTTAGAACAAAACTTTCCCGATGAACAAGTTTGTAAGATTAATTCAATATATGTATTTTAAACATTTTATAAACATCGTCTGCTTGGATTGATTGGAACAATAAACACGTTCTAGTTTCATAATGTCTTTATCCGCTAAGCCTATCATCTCAAGGTTCTTCTGATTCATTCAGATTTGAGGAAACGAGGTTTGTATTGTAATGTACTAACAGGTTCAAATACACTAAAATATGCACAAAAACTTTTGAAAATAGACACCAAAATTTGCTCCAAAGTTTTCAAAATAAACACCAAAATGCAGTATGCAGCAAAAGTTGCCAAAGTACGCACTAGACAAACACCAAAATCATCAAAATATACCCTAAAATACATAATGCACTTTAAATTCAAATTGTCAAGATATACACAAAAATTTAGTATGCACCAAAACTAAGACAAAAAATTATACACTAAAATATGCAACAAAAATGAGAGAAATAAGCAATAAATACAAATATGTATGGGGCAAAAATTGTCAAAATATACACTAAAAAACAGTATTCACCAAAATACTGTTCAAATTTAAACTTGGACCGAAAGCTACACACTAAATTATGCACCAAAAGTTGTCAAAATATACACTACAATACAGTAAATATGCAACAAAAGTTCTGAAAATATCTCGTCAACTAAATAGGCACCAAAATGGTTAAGAATAATCACTGAAATACAGTATGCACCGCAAATTGTCAAAAATATGCACTAGAACAATAATTTTTTTTAAAAAATTAACATTTAAAAAAAAAAGTGAAGATTTAAAATTAAAATCATGCCGCGAAAAGTTTTTAAAAAAATTCCAAACCAAGATTTTGTGTAGAACTAGACCGATTTATAAAAAGAAAGCCAATAAATAAAAAATACCGTCAAAAAAGTTAAAAAATATGCGTTAAAACTGCAAAAATATGTTTAAAACTCCAAAATATGCAAGGAAAAATCCAAAAGCATCAAAATATGAATATAAGCACCTAAAACCTTGAAATTGAAATATGCAATAAATGCAGTAGAAAATTCTATGAATCATTTCAATGAGACCTTAAATTAAAACTCTGTAGCCAGCCCACGAAAAAGTATATTTATGTAAAAATTCGCTCGCTGTTTATAGTTAGAGCAAAATTTTATCCGGATGAACAAGTCTGTCAGATTAATTCAATATATTTAAAAGATCACCTGGCTTGCTTTGGAACAATAAACTCGTTCTAGCTTCATAATGTCTTCATCCGCTAAGCCCATCATCTCAAGGCTCTTCTGATTCATTCATTTAGAAGCGTATTTATAATTTGTATCCATCCACAAGGCCAAACCAGGATTTTCCAATTACGCTGAAAGAAATCGTCAGAATAACCTTTTAAGTGACCATTTGGTGGAACTTGAGCCGGTCGTTCCATTACAATAACTCTCTGTTGTTATTCATGTATTTCAGGGCTTGTTAGTGAAAACACATCTTTTTGAAGATCTGAAGCGACACCGACGACATTGGCTTAAGCCCCTTTGAATAAGAATGAGGCCCCAGTAATGTTATTAAGCTCTAAATTAGAGAATTGAACAAACCCATGAAAATATGAAATTTCATACTCTGCATCCATTTTCCTCATTGTATTCCAAATTCCAATCCTTGTTTATTTCGTTATTTTGACAAAACTGGAAGAAGAACATACAGGAGATGAATTGAGCCCGCCTCACTCATTATAATACATTATCCCAAATACTTCTGAGTTTAACCCAATAATAGTTTTCCTCCATCCCTTTTTAAAGTTTAAATACATACAATGGACCAAGGTATTTTGGTAGAACGGAGTACCTCGGTGGAACGTGATTTTAATGTGTTGTTCCCGATTTTGTTCAACAAGACGAAAGTTTCTTCTTTTCCCAATATTACAACAATTGTGTCATTTTAGTTGAGACCTACCAAATAACACTATGCTTAGGCCTTATGGGCTATTGAATCTTTTCTTCAAACTCGTACACAGCTGCATCACATCATCTTCCATAAACACTTGAGGAATTTCGGGAAATTGTTATGTTGATCCATAAACTATGGACCATGGATCCTGTCCCTGGCTTGGCTCGTCATCCATTTAAGCCAGTTGTGTGAAAATTCTGAGGTTTTACTGGTCAACTCGGTCTGAGCAGCGTTGCTGCGGCATAAGCAATATAGAGCATAGCCCGTAAGATGTTTCAAGTCTATGCTAGATTAGTCTGTGATTTAATTCCTCAATTCAAAAGTATTTTACACTGAAGAAGGCAGGAAGGATCATTGCCGGTTTCTTCATTGCGAGATCCTATTTGAAAAATTACATCGCCCTTAGCTTACGGGTTTATTTGTGGCGTGTGGTCATTCTCCGATTCGGTTACAAATTCATACACATAGTGTTGCTTGACATTTGATATTAAAAAATTGAATGGAAAATAAAGTTTGACAGTTTTTCTCAAAAATCGAAGAAATCTAAGTTGGTATTTGCACAATTGAAAAAATCGACATTTCGCAGTAACTTTAGACTTTAAAGTTTGCAAAATTTTAAATGCTAAATTAACAGTGAACACGGTTTTCAATATAGTATTCTGTATATTCTAAGTTACGGTAAAAAAAACAGTTTAACCTACTCGATTCGAACCCGAACCGAACATAGTCATAGGTTGGCTGGAGTATTCTTCCAATCCGACGAGCCAAAACGGTGAAGTTCGTTTAGCCGAAACTCAAGTGTGAACGAACCGAGCCGAATAGAACCGAAACTGCCGGTGGAGAAATCGAACCAAACCAAACCAAACTCGTCGAACCGAGCCGAACTTTAAGTGGAACCGAAAACGAACCGAAATTCTATTTTTAAATTTACTTCCGATTTACTGGATCAATATGCTTCAACTGCAAGTTTGAATTAATATTCAAAAATCAAACTGAGCATTTTGTTCGAAGTTCGAACCTATAAGTTGCTGACAACGTCCTTTTCTGAACCACACACACTCACACAGGTGTGCACTTGAATTCTCTAAGAAAAGGAATTTCCGGATCCCTTTGATAGTATTATTCTATTAGAAGGAAATGGGTAATGCAGTTTATATAGACAGATTAACCTCTCAATACAAACAGAACAGAGTAGGAATCCGACCAATTTTCAAAGATATTCTCACCAAATAACCTTTTTCAAACGTTTGTATTAAATTCCCAGTATCGAGTGCTTGCTTACCATGGAACAAGGATATATAGGATAACACTTTGAAGCATTTACCTTTCTCTAATTCTATGTACAAGGATAAGCAGTGTACATGTACAAGGTTAACGACTCAGGATGCTAACCTATCACGTTTCAGTTTTCCAGTTCAATTTCTGTTGATACAAATAAAATACAGTTTGCCTATTTTCTGTTTAAATGATTTAACAAGTTTCCGATCCATTCAAATCGATAAATAGTAACTTCCGTTTAAAAAATAGAATATATCTCAGTTCACAGGATATGAATTGAAAGTATCAATACCCAGGTCATACCTCTAATTTGATTTAAGCATCCATTCATCTGTTGAAAATTCTTTAATATGAAGCCAATTAGCATGCAAATTCAACACATAATTGAGATTCTCAAATTATTTCTCATAAATTCAATAGAATCCCGTTAGAAAACATTTACGACATGCCATTCGAATTCGGCACTGTGTTGTATAAAAAGTGCCGAATGCGTAACGCACCTTCTCACAGGAAATTATTTGTCTTACAGACATGACAGGGCATCCTCAATTCAAACCGATGCATCTGAACAATATCGGTTGTGCTAATGTACCAAGATTGTTTGACACTAGTCGAACGGAGTGAAAGCAAACAGAGTAGCGGTAAAAGGATGACAGGAGACGACAAGCAATAAAGTGACTATTGACTATTTGAAGAATAATTGTCTACCTGTCCAGTTCACTAGTGAAGTGAGCATAATAAGAGGCAGGCTTCTTCTAAGTTATTTTTTAATGCATTCCTTGGGAGACTTGAGTCAAGAAAGCTCATTTTCTACTTTTAGACCCTTGAGCAGGTACAGTTTGGGGTAATTGAGTGGAGGTAGACGGTACAGGTGTAGAGACGACACTCTGGCGCCTTCGCCCTCGTCTCACAAATCCAACGTTTTCACTCTCGAGCTTTTACATCAGAGAAACAAAAACGGGCTTATGGGACATCGGGCTTTTTGAGATGTCTGTCTGTCTGTCTGTTCCGTTTTAAAATTGAATCTGCTTCATTTGATCTACTTTTCTAAATTAAAAAAGCACCAATATTCTGGAATAATTAAATGCAATTGAATTTCTTAAGGATATTGAAGAAAACATTTTGGTTTTTAAGTAGAAGAATGAATAAATGAATTAATTATTTTAAAAATCAATTACTAAATACAAAAAAAATTCGTTGAGCTTGTATTTGAGCTTCGCATTCTTGACGTTGCACATCCTCTAGCCTGTATGGCGTGGCGCCAAATTCAAAATATTAGTAGGCACTTAAGCATAGCCTATATTTTAAAAGTCCGCGGTTTACAGGGTTACAGCATTGAAACAGAAAACATTAAATATAAAAATTGGTGATTGAGAGCTGCCGTAGACCAGCTTTGATTTTATTATCGAAGATTCCCAAAGAGGTGTACAAGGAATATACAAAGGGACGTGGGACGTGGGAGGTCAGTAGTAAAGTAGTGATCCAAGAACCAAACGGATTTTCAAAACTCCTTTTTATACAGTATGCCCGTCTTCAGAAAGTCTGACCAAGAAAGGGTGCAATGGATTGGTTTTTTGACTTACCTAAGCTAAATAAAAACATCCACTCAGTTTACTCTCAGAATAATTAACATACCAACATAACACGGCTAATGGCTAATCTCTGTACAAGGGCTTTCAATTCCAATCCCAGCCGGATGGAGCCATTTCCTATTCGGGACTTGATGTCTGTATTACTTAACTCATCGGTAGTGAAGATGAAGGATATATGCATCTTGCTCTTGCGTTCCTTTCACGTAGAAGTACATGGTCTTCAAATTGGTGTCCATGAAAGCAATTTTTAGTGGCTAGCTTACGGAAACATCCGAAAATGGCCATTATCCGATGAATTATGAAGAAGCAACCAATGTTCAAAATGAGGTTGCCATGGCCAAGATTTAATTTTTACCGCAATTAGGCTTGTTTCGTTAAATAATGTATTTTATAGTTTACACAGGAAATCGCAATTATTCTTTTACAATAAAATAAGCCTAAAATCGTCAGGTAGTTTTAAGCTAACCTAACGAATCCAAATCCGAGTTACTCGTATATTAATATTATGCGCTTGGTTAAAACATTTTACGTTACATTTTTTAAATGTACTCTGAAATTTAAATTATTTCAAAGTTTTAAGTTACAACTTACAAACAACTCGAGCATTGGTCGTTTTCAGCCTAGGCCTACCGCAGAACCATCTACCGGCAACTCTTCATGAAAAATATGTAGAGAAGCTTTGAATTATAAATAAAGATAGTTATAAATATACTATATTTACAGCGGAAGCTACTTTTTAAATTCCATTTTTCATATTTATTAGAAATTATTACCTCATCTCTCAAAACACCGTACGTAGACGTATGAAGCTGAAGGTGTATGAAAAATATTCATACTTTCACAGTAGTATGAAATCGGAAATATATTTACATAAGGTAAGAGAAATACGCAGGGTATTCTGAGAATGAGGGATTTGAAATGGGAAGAACCTTCCATCTCGTTGCGTAAGGGCTACAAAGGATTTCGTAGATAAGACTAAATAATATTTTCTTAAAGATTCTTTTGTAACAGTTAATTGTATGGAGGTACGAGTAACTTAAGATTTGTGCTATTTACGAACTGAAGTTAGGATTTAACTCGTCATGAGTTTGCAGGTCTTGGTTTCAAAATCAATTTTCCTGTCTCATCACAAGACATGTTGAAGTCAGCTAGAACAACCCGAGTTCGGGCTGTTATAATTGAAGGTGTCACGACTCGCTTGTGAATCCCCATTAGGAAGAGCAGAGCTGAAAAACGGCAAAATAAATAAAAATTACTACAACTGTACATCTTTATCTCAATCTCAAACAAGAATGAATGGGGGAACAGAACTACGATTCAATTTTAGAACGCTCAACAAGTGATCATAGCGAATTTGTAATTATTACAATAAATTAATGAACTTTGCTTAGGGTTCGTTCGGGTATTTTACCTAGGAGATTCGATACTTAAATCGTTAAATCCAGGCTTATCTAATTGAATAATAACTATACAATGACCTTCAGAAATTAAGGTCATATAGTAAAGTGGATTTAAAGAGGTTTTACTTCAATATGCTTATATTCGTTCCGGTTTGTGTCAGAAAAATTGAATACTTATCTGCTGACCTGCCAAATGCTCAAACTGCTTGAACATTTAAACTTGACACACTAGCTTAAAATTCGAATAGACTTGTACTTACTGAGTATGATAGTGGACGTTGTAAAAAAGAGGTTGTTTAGCAGAGAGTCCAGAAAACTGACTTGGGATGTGAATGGATCATTGAGCCATTGCCAAGCTCCAATAGCGGTACAAATTGTGGACACCACCAAAATAATTCTCCATCGTATTGTGCCCGGTCTCAAGCACGTTATCACTTCCGTCAATCTTCGCTCAAATGCCTTCAAATCTGAAAGAATATTGAGAAACTATCAAACTTAGAGTTCAAAAACTGAGATATTTCATCACAAAAATCTATCACAATGGCGAGTTGCCTCATTTTGATTTACCAATTGGAACCTGTCGAAGTTCCAAGCCAGGAGTTTCGATTAAAATACATTTCCTGTCCTCTCGAGAAGACTTGTCATACTGATTGACTTTATTTTTCCAAAGTCTTCTCACACTGTATTTGTATAGTTTTCGACTTTTGCTGTGCAATGTTTTATATCCTATGATTATGTCTGAAAGAGCAGAGTTAATAATTTGGATTCCTCTTACAATTCCAATTAAAACATATTGGAAAAGAGGTAGAAAGTAACTGAAAATAATTCTCATCAACTTCGCCGTCTTTGGGTAAGCTATTGCCTTGTTCGAAGACATCTAGTCTCTAGCCAGCCTGTCTAATAAAGCTTGTGCAGGCGACGCCTTGGCTGACAGTCTGGTGACTGGAGATGTAGTGCCCGTGCTAGCTGCTAAAATCAGGGCTACAGATGCACAAGCACTTTAACGTAAAAATCTGAAATTTTTGTTATTATATGTTATATCATTTCATAGTTGCATATTTGATACACCATTGTCATGGAAATAAAACGTCTAGATTTACACGGGTTGATGCTTGGCTAGCTAGGTTCAAATTGCGATTACGGTCATGTCTACTGAATAGTGAATAAAGACGAAGCACTGAATAGCAAAGTCAGTTTCATTCAAGGAACGTGTTACGTGTTTACACAGAATCAGAATTGATGTACTATTGTGGATATTATACATTTGCAATTCATTAAACACACAAATTCAGTTTAATGACCAACGCAGTCAACTGAACAGACACAGATAACCGACAGAATTGAATAGCATAGCAAGGCGCGCACAGCACACTACAAGCAGCAACCGTGTCGTCATGATCATGTTTAACAAATAGTAAATGCACATTACTGATTAAATAGATTAAAATACTTGCAACATAAAATACAACAGTCTAATTGTGGATTAACATTTAATATTTGACATTTTGTAGTTTACCTTCACACGTAGTCTGTTCTAATGACATTTCTTCTCTGAATTGATCCACTTCGGTGAAAGATGAGGCAGTTGAAATAATAGACGTTTCGCCCCTAATCTTGAGTCTTGAATGTCAATAATTAAGAACTGGATATATGACCACAGTCAACGGCACAGCATCAAAGGTTCTCCGAATCCGAACTTGATCGGTGGTAAGTGGTAAGTAATTTGATTTCTGAACTTAAAAAACTAAAAGCTTTACAGTAGTAAGTACTTAATTCGGAGGTCAACCAGGTTCGAACAAGGCTAATCTTGTTGTCAAAATACAAGAGTGTGATCAGCTGGTCGACAAGTTAAGTGGTTGATTAGTAAGTAGAGCGTGACGGTACCATACCACAGAGAAATGACGACAAGTGACGAGTGAAATTGACAAAGCTCTTTTTTATCCGAATTTTGAATTGGTTCGAAGAGAGGTGCGGGAATATGTCATGGGATTGGTCTGACGCAGGGTTTAGATTGTGCTAGCTTTAAGAAACCGGTACCGTGCCGGTGCCAGTACCGGAAAAGCGAGTTACTACTTCATGCAACGTCAATTGCAATAGACGTGGTAATTAATAATTGCTATGTCACTGAAGCCTTGATTTGACACTGACACTTTGTCGGCTTTGATTCTATATGTAGATAACATAACCTCAAATTTGAAATCTGCTTGTATTTATATTGGAGGAATTTATGCATTTGGTATGAAACTATCGTAATATCAGGATCTCGTGTTTCGTGAATCAATTTTGTGTTTGTGTGATATTGAGGAGTTTATTAAAATTCCCGATTTCAATAAATACATACATACATACACACTATACTTATGCGTTATACATGCATATATATATTATTAAATCAATTGTGTAATTAGCTTAAGGATAAAATCGATATAAATTCCTGACTTACATTCTGTCTGACTGTCTGACCCTGTTTACTTGAAAGATAGAAATTGTAAATGTAAACTTAAGAATTAATCAAGGTTAAAATTAAATTAACTAGACAATATTTTTCTGGAGTACATGAGTAATCGCTTGTCAATGAAGAATGACAAACCAGATTCATGATTCGTGTCTATTTAAAAGTTTAGAAGTCTTTTCTTCTAGAAATCAATTTTATTTATTTAAGCAGCTACTGTTATTTTTTAAAAACAAATCCCTTGTAGTCATCTTTCTTACACTCTTCCAACGCTTGAATATAGTTTGGAATACCACCAAGATAAATCAGTGGTTCTATAGTTTTTCCTGGAATATTGGAACCCCGATACCACGATGCGGCTTGAGGAAGTAATGTCGAATTAAAAATATCACGCAGATTTTGAACCCAAGCCAATTCCGCTTCCACTGTTGCTTCAATTCTGAAACATTCCTCGTCCCTCATTTTGCTCAATAGTTCAACCAACCAGTCGCCCTGTATCTCGGCACATACAGGCCCAATTGAAGTGGCAGAAGGTGATTGAGGCCCAAGAAGAAAGTACATATTTGGAAAGCCAGATGTCGTCATGCCCAGATTTGTAGACACCCCGCCAGTCTTCCATTTGTCCTGAAGTGTCTCCAAATTCCCATTAGTAATGTTGATTTCCAGAATTCCGCCGGTTAACGAGTCAAATCCTGTAGCAAAAATGATTAAGTCAACTTCGGTCAAGCCTTTCTTTTCCGTTTCAATGCCATCTGGAGTGATTCGAATAATGGGGGACTCTTTGACATTGATGATGTCAACATTCGACTGGCTCAAAACTTCGTAGTAATTCTGCTCCAGACTTGAACGTTTGGTTGCCAAAAAGAAGGGAGCCACGAGCGGAGCCAAAAGATCCCGCTTGACAGGATCCGTGATTCGAGGTCTGGTCTGCTCCAACCAGAATTTATAGGCAGCTGCATTGGCTTCTTCGTTTGTCACCAAATCCTTGTAATTCCCGAGATGGAAAGCAAGACCGCCCATTCTATAAAGTTCCAGATAGTGTGCATTTCTTTCTTCAGTGCTAGCCTCAAATGTGTTCATATCAACACTATCAACATAATCAGCACCAAAGGTTCTGCGTTGCTTAGCGAATATCGCTTCCTGATCCTCTGGGTAGAACCATTTGTCCTTCTCTGCCATCGAATATTGTCGCATGGGAAATGTTAGATTTGGTGTACGTTGAAAAACTGTAAGATGAGATGCTTGTGACCCAGTTTCTTGAATAACTTGAACACCGCTTGCTCCAGTTCCGATAACAGCCACTCGTTTTCCTTTGAAGTCAAGTCCGCCTTGGGGCCAAGCAGCAGTATGAACCCATTGACCCTTGAACTCATCCAATCCTTTGAAATCCGGCGTGTACCGCTTCGATTGAAGTCCGGTGCAAAGTATCAAATGAGTAGCCCAGTATTGCTCAGAGTCGTTGGTCATGACGAGCCATTGACTCCGAGTGTCTGAGAAGATGGCATCAGTCACACGCGTATTAAATTGAATGTCTTTGGTTAGATTGAGCTTCTTGTTGACATGCTCAAAATATTTTCGAAGTTCAGGCTGAGCCGGGTATCTTTCCGTCCATTGAAAGTCTTTCCATAGACCATCCTGAGTAAATTGATAGGTTTGACAGCTAAAGTCCACCCGAGCTCCAGGATAGCAGTTCCAGTACCAAACACCTCCCAAATCACTTCCGGCTTCGAAAAGTTTGACTCTGAAATTCTGCTTCCGCGTCTTGTTGAGCACATGAAGTCCAGAAAATCCAGCACCAACAATGATGGCGTCAAAGTGAGGATGATCCGCTGGTATGATTTCCTCCACAGGTGAGTTGATTGCATTTGACCCCATTCTGCTCGAATATTACGTAAAGTCCTGCAAATTTCGAAAATAATTAAATTCCGGTTTAAATTGAAGTAACAATATACATATATTCAATTAAATATGTATGTTAAACTTCAGTTAGGTACGAGAAACTTTATTTACTTATTATGATATGATTATAGATGATTACTGAAACACAAATGAATCACGAGTCACGAAAAGTAGTGACTGGCACACCGCACGAGTTGAAGGACTATTGTAAGCTATAGGTCAGAAGGAAAATGCGTTATTATATTATGTGTGAATTCGAAGCATTTTTAAAATGGGTAGCCGTATAAATGGGCTGACTAAATTAAACTCTGGTAATTACTAGCTAGTTAGTCATTTGACCCTTCTCATGTTTCAGGGAAGATTTCAAAGTCATTTATCGCCTGCCCGCGTTTTGGTTACGATACGATACATTTACGATCCGATACCTACCTGTGTAATGAATTATCAATGTCAAAGATTTGTAAGCCGTACACAACACAACGATAAGCAATGCTATTCAAAATTCAAACCTGCATGTAACAAACAAGTGCTTTCCAGAAGCGAACAACTGCACGCATATTCAAGGTGAGTCGGTCATTGCGAGAACCATTCGAATTCATCCTGACAAAAGCTAAGCTGGTGTTGAAAATCTAATTCAAACTTTAAATCACCGGAGTTATATTGATACACACCAGAAAAAACTGATTCTTGCAAAAAAATTTAATAAAATCTTTTAAAAGGCTTTCCTGACTTTATTTTGAACAAAAAATGTGCCACTCAGCCTGTATATGTTATGGACAAGGTACCCATTCATTTTCAATTAGTACAGCTTTAAAACAGGATACGATAGAATACAATACAGTGAGTATCTAGTGCTCATTTCATAATGGCTTTAGGTTTCTCAAATTAGAAAACAATTAAGAGAAGATTTTGTTATATTGCGCTGCGATAGCTTATGGCGGATGCTGCTGACGAAATTCATATCATACTGTATACATATACTACATATAACGTAATGTATTTTTAATAATACCAATTTTCCCAAAACGTGTCAGCTCAGAGGAACCGGAAGATTAACCTCATTACCTGAGGACAGTGTTGTTAATTTACCCACCCAGCGATAAAAAACCCACCCAGTCTGGCTAAATTGGGTAAAATGGGTATTTTGGGTATATTGGGTAGATGGGACTTGCCACATTTATAACCACAATGAATATAGACTAATACATGTACCGTTATATGTAAGGTTAAACTGCCATGATCGACTTGCCGTATATTGAACTCTGTA